>CM062513.1:46464725-46480725 GCA_031439585.1 Pterocarpus macrocarpus
TATTTCAATATCATGAGGCTTGGGAGTGCTTATGTCGTGAGATGATATAGGGAAGCAAGATTATCAAAATTCCATTTGTTCACCAACCTAACTGATGTCTTTTCTTCAACTGTGGTAGCCATCCGAGTTCAACACATACTACGACATAGAGGCTGTATATAATTGTTTGAAGAGCGAATATGGAATTAAGCAAGAAGAATTGATATTGTATGGTCAATCGGTTGGAAGTGGACCCACGCTACACTTGGCTTCGAAGTTACAGAAGTTGAGAGGTGTTGTGCTTCACAGTGCCATCCTTTCAGGGATCAGGGTCTTGTATCCCGTCAAGATGACGTTTTGGTTTGACATATTCAAAGTAAGTTTTTGGCTGAGTGTTGTTCATAATTTTTACTCTCTTGTGATCTTCAGCACTGAGTTGTGTATTGACAAAAATCTCTTTTGTCATCTCAGAATATAGACAAAATACGGCATGTCAACTGTCCAGTGTTTGTTATTCATGTAAGTAAATCTTTCCATCTGCGTTCCTGATCAGTTTCTGCAATTATGTCTCTTTCTGTGCTTAAACGTGATGAACACTTTCTTTCTTGAGGCCTCTGTCCAAAGACATTGTTCTATAACTTCCAATTTTCCTAGCTGTGACAAGGGAGTATAAAGAATAAAAAAAAAAAGATTTTGTGGATTATTTAGATTGATTTAAAAAAAGCATGCAAATGTTGGTTAAGCTGAATGTTTGATTGCAAATGTCAGTCACGCAAACCAAAGTTTTAAAACTTAAACATTCTGCTAATCAGATGTCTTCATCCTTGACAGTATTAGGGCTTTTCAGGCGGCTGATTTGGTTGGCTTTCGCTTTTCTAATTTTCTTCCACTTCCTAGGAAGGTGCCATTTGATTAAAAGTGTGAGTGTGTAGGAACCTGGTGGAACTTCCATCCAAGAAGTACTTCTTTTTTCCTTTGATTGTTCCAACTTTCAGAAAAATGTCCTTCAGATTATGTTACTAGGATGGTAAAATTTTGAGTCAATCTCTTGACCATCTTAAAACCGGAGCAGATGAGTTACTTCTGCAAAGTGAAAACAGTGAACTGTAGGTTCTGGAGTAAAGACTAAAACAACAGACACTGGAGACAGCAATTGATATCATTTTAAAAATTTCCATTTTTCAGAGTATTACTCATCATTTGCATGCGGTCCTGAATTTACAAGAGCAATCTACTGTTCAAATACAGATATAAAACATGTAAATGTTATCCAATATGATGTGCATGTTGAGTGGAATGTTGATACTCATACTCTGGTTACATCATAATATACAAGGGAGGGTCAATATATAGATGATATCCACCCTCAGATTGTAACTGTCCATGTAAGCATGGGTATATGAAATATGCCTTTTCAGATGCTTCTCCCATTACACTTTTTAGGGGTTTTATTTCTTTAGTTGGCATGTTCTACTGATGTTGAACTTGGACTTGTCTATGCCTGTTGTCCTAAGGAGTAATATTGTGTTGGATGAGTGAACACAATAGACAAGATAGGATTAAAAACAGATGTACTAAAGAGAAAGTTGGGGTAGTGCCTATTATGAAAAAGATAGTAGAATCTCGCCTTAGGTGGTTGTTAACCTGTTTCCTCGATCATTTGATTAGACCAAGCCGCATATAGCATATTAGACATCACTCTAGATGGAGCCAACCTTGAGGAAGAAAAGTAGAAATTGTTAAGGGCTCATGTTGATATTCTACAACTTTACGTTGTGCAGTGTCTCCTTGTGTCATTGTTCCTGAATTCAGCACTTCATAAAGCTAACATGGATATTCGTCTTAACGGTATATTTAGTCTGTTTGATGAATTAATACAATACCTTGTGCTAATAATAATTGTTTGTCTGCTAATGGATTATGTGCAGGGAACAAATGATGATATTGTTGATTGGTCTCATGGGAAGCGGTTGTGGGAACTCTCCAAGGAAAAATATGACCCCTTATGGGTTAAGGGTGGAGGCCATTGCAACCTTGAAACTTTCCCTGAGTACATCAAGTACTTGCAGAAGTTCATTAACGCAATGGAGAAACTCTCACTCACAAAGCAGCAGACAAACAAACAACTCACTCAAAATCCTAGTATTACTGAATCCAGACATAACAAATGCTTAAGATTTGGTAAAAAATAGCTTGATCTTTTCGGAGGTTTTGGATGTAGGGAATCAGAACCATGGTTTGATTGGAGATTGAACTCAAAGGCAGTACTTCCCGTGCTACTTTG
This sequence comes from Pterocarpus macrocarpus, assembly GCA_031439585.1. Lineage (NCBI taxonomy): Eukaryota > Viridiplantae > Streptophyta > Magnoliopsida > Fabales > Fabaceae > Pterocarpus > Pterocarpus macrocarpus. Next base: position 46,466,989 of record CM062513.1, read on the forward strand.
ATTCATGGATTCATGATTTGGCATCAATTGATTAGGTTTGAAGCATGTGTTAGACACCCCCCCAAAAGAATGATGTCTTTGATCCAGATCCTGTTGAGATAGCCATATTTAGGTGGAGAACTCCGGAGTGGTGTTTGCCTGGTTAATATAATGTACTTGTGATTTTGATATGTGGCAAAGTTGAGTTTATGTATAGACCATTAATCATCATTCTCGGAAAAACTTAATGCTCCTTTTCCCTCTACCAAATATCCCCTGATCTCTTTAGGTAAATCTGATTGAGGTGTGTTATGTAGATTACTTGTGTTTGATCAACATGTCTTATAGCGTAATATACCAGTCAAGAAATGCATGGTTGCCTTTAATGAAGGAATTATCAGCCCGTTGGTTTTGAAATCATTACTATTTTCCAATATGCCGACGAATATGTATGAAGCGAGAGAATATATGATATTCACTCTTGGTGAAGCACCTAATGATGAAGTGAAAACTAAAAGTATAACAAGGCACGATGCTTGATTTGAGATGCTCGAGTGTTTATTGGTTTGTACGTTAAACATACTACTGCAAAGTGGAGTCGATATAAAAATGTTTACTTGTCAAGAAATTATAGTTAAAAAGCATTTTAAGAGACTTGAGGAGTTTGATATCTCTATTTTCTTTTTTCTAATTTACAGTTATTATTTTCTTAAACATATTCGTTGTTGTTATTATTGTTTTTTGTTTTTTGGGTGTATTTGTTATTATTATTATTATCATTCAATTGACAGTCACTACTACGTGTCGTTTTTTGCATTTTTTTTAAGATTAAAAAGTTAAAACAAATAAGATATATTTCCTCGCCCAACTCACTATGCTGTCTCTTCATTTTTTTGGGTTAGCAGTAAAGAGCATCAAAGGCCCAGACAACAAGCCATGAGCCCAGCTATATAGCAATGCCCAAGACAATTCAAGAATATGCTTGGGCGAAGGAATTAACGGTAGCCCGTTTGAACGACCCAAAATAATTGTTCAATTATTCTAAACGTTTAATCACTCCACAACTCCTAGGGTGCGTATCGGAGGACAGGAAATATTTTATTCAACTGTAAATCATGAGTGAAAAATGATTCTAGCAACATTTGGTAGCGCAATGTCTCATGTCAACGTGGAGAAATACAGACATGAATAACTCGTTATTTGTCTTAATTTTGTTTTATTTATCTCTTTCTTTAGGGGAGGTTATAGTGATAGTAGTAATAATGATATATAAGTTGCAGCATTGTTCAATTTCAATGATTAATTGATTGGCCTGAAAGCCTAAATGCTGTAATAGTAATGATAAGCTGTACTAAAAATTATGTTGCCAGTCGACCCTCGTCTATTATTCTAATCTAATACTCTAAAGCAATCTAATTAGGCTACACCGTAACATGATCAGCACTGATGTCGGGACGTGTAGATAGAAACATGGCGTTGTATGTTACCTTTTGTTTCGCTATCGCAGAATTAGAAATTTGTAGAAACTTTAGTCAAATCAATTATACTCAAATGATAATGATGGTACAAATGAAAGTTATATATTGCCCATTTATGAAACATAGTATGTGCAATTATGATTTGTTTTAATTTCATAAACGTGACTAACATTTATTAGCGGGACATTAGCCGTGTCTAGGAAGTTTACGCTTGATTTGGTATTGTTGCAGCTTTTTAAAAGTTATTGAGCTCTCTCGACTCTTTAAAAGTTATTCTCAAAATGTCATCATAATATTATTTGATAAAATAATATAAAAATTATTTTTAATAAGTAGAAATCATAAAAGTAATATTTGATAAAATTATTCTTAATATTTAAAATAATTATAATAATTATAAATATTAAAAAAATAATTTATATTTTTAATATTATTAAATAAAAAAAATTATATTAATTTTTTAAATTTATAGAATACAAGTCAAATCTAAAAAATTATCTCATGAGGATTTTTAATAACACCCCTAACTCTAAAAAATTAGAAATAAAAATATTTTAATTTTTTAATTTTTTAAATAAAAAAATTAATTTATATTTTTTATAAATTAAAGTATCCGTTCAAAAATTACTACTAAACTGCGCTTTGCTTCGCCTTGGTGTGAGTGTGTGTGAGAATGACATGATTGACTCATCTGGCAGCGGTAACACGGCGTGGGCGGTATCATGTCGCTGCAAAAGAGTGTGGCCCCCCGTCAAACTGTGTTTCAGTAGAGGTATCTTATCAGAAAGGATTTGTCTGCACTCTACACACCACATTGGAAATAACTGGGTCCACCATCCCCTTCCCAGCCTATCACATTTCGAAACGTTGTGGGGGATCTGAGTTTGACTCCTCCATTCTGTACCAAATGACGGGCAAATCAAATGTACCTCTTGCTTCATATCCTTTCTTCTGTTTCATTCATTCACAATTGACAGACAAATCAATACATCCCCACTTTGCTTTTCTTTCTTCTTTCATGCCACAGGAAACAAAACGAAATTAGTTACATTCAAAATTACTTCATATCTATAAATTCGTTACTCTAGTGTATAATGTTGTGTATGCAGAAAAGTATCAGTTAGAATAACAACTGCACGTAGTGCAACTGCATTTGATAATTATACATCTACAATTTACATTTGATTTGCAATTTTGATTTGAATTTTACAATAAATTAAGTAATTTTTATGATGGTTTAAATTTTATACATCTTTTTTATAACCGTAGAAAATTCAAATCTAGGTATACGAAAGTGGCAAGTCAAATACACGTCATCCTTCTCTCACACATCAAAGAATATGGATTTAATCAACACTCGGACACTGTAACACGGACTTTACAACAAACATTATATGTCCCTCGATGCAATACACTGCATGAATGAAAGGTTATGTTTTTCTTGTATTCTATATATATACAAGTCATACAATACCACCATTATGGCTGTACCTGAAACCGCCGTATACTGATGTTGGAATCATTAGACGTTGGGCCATGCTTACATGATAATAATATAAAGCTTGCATTGCATTTGCATAATAAAAATCAATGCTAATACCGTTTAGAAATTCTTTTCCGTCTTGAACAACTTAACTGCCCTGAATTTCATCTTAGGATGTTTGGGCATCATGTTATGAGGAGAAATTTGACCTTCGCCCTCGTCAGTCAGTACTACTAAGTCGCAGTATGTGTCTCCCAACAGTGCCTGAGTTCCACAGCTATATATATATATATATATACCAATTCACATTTGTATATCATCTGATTATAATTTAGCACATTTTTTTCTGTATATTACTCACCAATATAGATGTGACAGTTAAAAGAGCGAGTAAACGTAATCAGCACTTTTCGCTCACTATCATGGTAAAACACTAAAACGTCACCGTGGGGCGTATCATGGAAGTGTGGTACAACTACAAGCGTGCCTCAATCATTATGGAGGAATGTCATTTGCATATGAAACACAACATATCTTTCTGGTGTGTGGGGTTCGGTCTTTCTTTCTTGAGTATCGTATGTATTTGGGGTTTGGACTTCAGAATTGATTTTGAAATATACGTATATATTAAAAAGGTTTTCTGGTTTTTGTAAGGGAGAAAGGGAAGTGGGTCAATGAAGCTTCAAATACAGGTAGAAATGTGGTGAGAGATGTTTAGGAAGATTTAGATTCTGAGAGAGAAAGAATGAAAGATGAATGGGTAAAGCACGAGAGGAGGAGGCCCTTGCTTGTGGAGAAATACTTGCGCAGTCGAGGAGCAATACGTAGTTGTACTCATAGTTAATAAAATTACAGCATTGGGGATGAGACTCATAAATTAATGATAGATTTCATTTAAAATACTATAATATTTGGTTGTGAACACAACCACGTAGTACTTCTGGACTACGCAAATATTTCTCTTATTTGTGTCGGTGAAGGATTGGTTACTCATGCTAGGTTTTTGAGTAACAATACTCATGCCTTTGAAATGATGAAAATACCCCCACCATGTTTTCTAAAGAGGGCTTGAGTTTTTTTATTTGCACAATGGTGCTTATTTTATTTCCCCCTTTCAGCAATTTTGGGATCCAAAAGTGTCCAAACAAACAATTCAAACTGTATGGTCCAAAATAAGACCTTTCCAAGATCCACTCACTACTACTAAACTATAATTCCAAATTAACTGGCATTTATTTTGTTTGGGTTGCGAAAATGATGTTCAAATCATGTAAGTCATGCCAACTTGTATCAGATGTGAATAGGGTACACTTAAATTTCTAGATACCCTTCCCACAATTTTTTCTCAGAAAGGTATAAAAATAGTTAATAACTAGTTTCTTTAAGAATTAGGAGTCTCGCCTTGCCCTTGTATCCCCATGACCTAGAAGATAAACAACTCCATATTCTTTAGCCTTGCGTATAAAAGATAACTCTCTTTCAAGACCCTGCTCTGCATCAAGACCTGGCGGATTAGAAGATGCTGGATTCACCTCTTTTGATGTGCTTACTTCAAATATGGGATTACTTGTATCACTAAAGTCAGCCAGAAGAGAAATATCAATTGAGTACACACTCCTATTGGGAGCTACTAGAACCCTAGAACCAGAATACTCATCCTCTGAATCAGTATCATCCTCCCGTTGTCCCAAGATTGTAGCCTAATTCTCACATTAAATCCATTGATAGCTTCTGCTTCACTTTAGTTTTATATTTAAGTTTGCTTCCATAATTTCATACAAACATTATAAGAAACATTATTACAGCTAAGACCAATATAATCGAACTTCCATCTGTTAGACTCCACAAAATCGATGAAAAGAAGGTCCACTCCAATCCCAAGAAGACTACCACAAAAGTCAACACTATGGCAATGTGTATCTACCATATAAGAATCATTATAAGAGTTACTAAAATAGTGGTCAACATCTTTGTTTGTGATGGATGGCTTTCATCCACCTCAATGCCTTAAATCTGTAATTTGCTATACTCTAAGAATGCATCTCCACAAGTTCATCCGTGGTTTGCTATTAGAATAATGCCTCTGACAAGTATGACCTTCTTCTCCATAGGCTTCAACAACCACCGTTGACGAGTTTACCTCAAATCCGATGACAAAAGGGTTGGGGGTTTCATTTGCAAATTAAACCCCATAGTAACACATGACTATTGCCAACCATCCAATTTTAAAAATGAGATCTAATGGTTCCATATTATCCTCTTGGGTTAGTTTTGGTATTTTTGCTTCCATTACGGGGGTATTTTCATAAATCGACATGCATGAGTATAATTACTCAAAAATGTAGCATGAGTAATGAATCCTTTGCCGTTTGTGTCACCCTTCCTCTCAAGAGTGTGTGGCTATTTATGTCCCATATAGCAATAGTGGTATAATAAGAAGTGTGTTTGGCTTTTGGTACATTTTAAGTAGGCAAAGGGAGTGTGGAAAGGAGAGAAGAAGGCCGAGATTAGTCTGCATAGTAGCAATGCACGTGGAGATGGAAACACCAAAGAATGCATGGGATAGTTTCAATCTTAAGTCCATTACCTTTCTCCTAAGAGTAATGCTATATAACTTTTTTTTATTATTAGAATTGTTGTGAGAATTTAATTCAAAGAGTGGTTAGATAAGTTAAAAGAGCGAAGATTACATATTCATTTAATAGTTAAAAATAATGTTACATTATTTTGATAAAATTTCAAGCAGTAAAATTTTGACACTTTGGTATTTTCCTTCTCCTAACTCCCTTGCTTCATCAAAAGCCAACAATAGTATTGCAATTTTATATGTGTACAAATATAACACTTTATATTTGGACACATTTAGAATATAATTAAATCTCACCAACTCTATTTAATCTATACTCACTTATAGGTTCCACTAATTTTAGTGTAAATGTGCTAAATATAAGCTATTAAATTGGTATCTATCTCCCATAAATAAATAAAATTGGTACCTATATAAAATTTTTTCATGATACTAACTGTGTAAACCTTCCAATAATATAGGGTAAACCTTTCAATTGATGTTGTAATTTATAAATATTTTGATATTATTATATTAATCTTTAATTCTTTTTTTAAAGTCTTTCATTGCTTAAAGCATTACCATTTTTTTTTTCACTAGTATCCTTCTACTAGAGGCAATTTTGTTCAATTATTTGAGATCTCATAGGGGGTATGGCTCTCCCAATACCGGTTAATCCATACCCAAGGCTTAAACTTGAGACCATCGATTAAAAAGAATGAGCAGCTACCACTTCAGCCGAACATATTTTAGGTTCATCATATTTGTTATTGTAAATATTAAAGTGATACAAATAAATGAATTTGATAATGGGCCGGGATTAAATTACATTTATGTAATATTTGATAAACTTATATTACTCAATAATTGTTTATAAAATATAATTTTTATTAATCCAATCGTTAACTTACAATATCTATCATATAAATTATTTGTGCTAAATTTTGAAAAAATTAAATATAAATAGGAGTGTGATCAATTAGCTCTTCTTTTTATACATTTTAATCACATGTATTATGTTGATTTTGATTAATATAAAAAATACATTAAATAATTTTGAATTAATATAAAAATTTGTGGATATGATCTATAAAATATTAACTTTCAATCTAGCAGTATGTGTTGTAAAAAAAAAATATCAATAAAAAGTTATTTAATGATATAATAGTTGTTTATAGTTATATTAGTGTAACTTGATTTAGACCCTCTAATAATTATTTTGTATCCTTGACAGATAATTAATATTTTTTATATCATGAGATTTTTTTACGTGTTTGACTTATTTAAATTTTTTATAATATTATTTTTGTTTGAATGTGAGAGAATCTCTCTTCAATTACTATAAATCTTACATTCTTATCCTTATAAATTCTCTATTACAATTTTTTGTTATTACATGTCATAAAATTAATGCTAATTATTATTTTCTGTTTCATTTGCAATGACGGCCATCAATATCTTGCATAAGTGATATGCTATAATTGCAAATTCGGTTAAGAAATTTCTACTTCAATTATAAAATATATAAGAAATTACAAAACTACAAATTCGGTTAATGTTTTTCTTAATGCTTAAGGTTTTTTCATCTATTTGGCCCGAAACACTTTTCATAAAAAAAATCACGAACAAGTTGGAAACCAATCAGAGAGTAGAAAGAATGAAAGAAAGGGCAGAAAAAGCTGAGAAAAAAAGTGAAAATCAGAGTTAGAAGAAAGAAAGAGAAAACACTGTTCATACCACAAGAAAGAAAGAGAAAACACTGTTCATTCCACACGAATTCGTAACTAATAGTATGTTCCTTTTTATATAGGGAAATCCGTAACACTGACACTATATATTATGAAACGAAAAGGTACAAATAGTACAAGTGAGTAAAGGATAAAAGTGTAAAATTGGAATGGAGCGGAAAATATAGTGGAATAAAGACATTAAATCGAATACTGTTACAACTTCAACCAATCAAATACTTCGTACAACATGCACGAAATTTTTTTCAAGCTAACAAGCATTATTCATTCCATAATTGCCGTAATCATCAATCAAATACAATACACGCGGAAAACTAAGTAGGTAAAACCCTAAATCATAGGGAAATTTCAACATCTATTAATATGATTTTTTTTTCTAAATCTCTAATATCTAGAATCGACTAAATCATTACTAATTTAATTTAAGTCAGGTTAAGCTATTAGAAGGATAAAACGCTTTCAACACTTCCGATTAATATGAGTTGTTATAAGTATATTTATATATAATAACTTCGACACCACAGTTTCAGGTCCTCTTCCATATTTTATTACTTTTCTCCAAATTGTTTGTCAACCTTATTAGTCTTGCATGGTATAATTTTATTTTTTAGTATAAATCACTAGTACCCAAAAATCACTATACTGCAAATAATCTGACTCGAGTCAAGTCGGCATATTATAAAGGTAAAATTCTACCTGTACTAGTTTTCTTCCATCCATAGAATTTGAATCCCAAATATTGTTTAAAGGGAATAAATGTCAACCTACTTGAACCAATTAAGTATTGGTGGTTTAATTATTTTTGAATTTTGGTAAAATTTTAAAAGATTTAAATATACAAATTAAAAGTAGAGAAATTTTTACAGTTATAATATATATATATATATATATAATGTGTGTGTGTGTGTTAATTTTAAATATTTTCTCTTTATTGAAAAGAATTTATTTCTAAATTTTACAAAAAAATTAAGAATGACACGTATTAATTTTTAAATAATAATAATTAAGAAGTTAAATTATTAAAAAATGTATTATAATTTAATTTAATATATAAAGATACATTTGTTAAAATAAAGAATTAGGGAATGCTGAATAATAAATATGAAAAGAATCGATAAAAATACGCATCAGTTTGTTCTATCACGAATCAAAACATACTTTCTAGAACGGGAAAGGCAAAGGTTACACTTCAAACATAGCATTCTATGAGATAACAATAGAAATTAGTAAATTGAATGAGAATCATGTTTTAATTATAGAAAATTGGTACAATTAAAAATTAAAAATAAAATATAAAGTGATTCTGTAATTTGGTATAATAATTGCAGTATTTTTTTTTAAAAAATGACATAATTAACTTTTTAACAATTTAATGAGTGATTTTGGAAAAAAAAACTAATTAATTTTTTCCCTCGCAATTAATTTGTTATAATTATGGCTCAATGCCAAACATATTATTGATAGGAGAAATAAGCTAGAGGGAAGAATAAATAAAACTATCTGAAAATTATTTTCCTTTTCTTTGGAATTGATCATGTAATTTCGGTCGGAGAGTAGTGATTAAGGAAAAGTTTTTCTAAAGTGGTGATTTGAAAATTTAAATCCTGATATTATAGATGAAGTCCATCTAAAATAACAATCTACTTTCACTAAGATAAATTAATTTTAAGTACTAAAATCCTTATTTTATTGGAAATACGAAATCTTAAACCTCTTAAATGTCAAAACACGTTTTCATAAGCTAGTGCTGTTCCATATTTTTCACTAACAAACCGAAAAATTTTCTAGCTCCAGAATTAAATGCAAAATAATATTCAACCAGCAATGGCTTCTCATAGCGAAAATAAATTAGAACTGAGAGAAATTATACTTGTGAAGTGGATAGTTTAAATTCTATGATCATTACTTTAAAAGAGAATTTTATCTTAAATATCACTCTTAGTTTAAAATTACATAAACAAAATTTCAAAAATACAGAATAATATTCACCAGACATAATAAGACTACGATAGCGCTTGGAACATATTAAAATAATAAGTAATAACTAATCCATAAAGGTATAATTTTCCTTTAATAGGTGATTTGCAAATTTGAAATTGTTAGTCCCTCACTGCCATTTAATAAATGGGGGCAAGTGCCGATTATATTCATCATCATGGCTAGTATTTATTATTTACAAAAGGTATAAATAAAAGACCATATGATGAAATTTGTGACTAAAAACTTCCAAGCTTCCGCTCGGTTGTTTCTGGGCCTGGCATTTCAGGCTTCAGGAGACAATAAACACATGGGCATACATTTTAGCTGACAAAATTGACTCTAATGATATTAACTGTGGAAACAGGTGCCCTTAACAATGCCTAGAATCATAGGCTACAAGGAAATAAAATCTTCTAAAGAAATTATCTTGACGAAAATTAGGAATACATATAGCGGAGAGCCTAAATACGGAAACTGCAGTTAATGTAAACAAAACCGTATCAATTTTGGACTTGACAATTATGACATGGCATGGTGCTTTTGGTAATTACATGCAATTTAAGTGACTTTAATTTCAAGTCCATCAAACCTCAATAAACCCGAAAGGAGCATTCTAACATGAAAAACACATTTATCAATAAGAAGGGGGGCAGGGATTGGAATCATGAGCTCAAATAATGTCCTCTGTTTAATGTTTGGTGGGGTATATTAGTTGTAGTAGTATATATAAACTGTGGGGTAGACTTTTGTTGTATTTTAAGCTTTGGACACATGAGTGATACCATATCATTCAGTCAATTCCCTAAAAAGTACTTATCTAAGTACTAAGGTCTAGTTCCACCGGCAGAGTAATAGTGATGAAGATAAAAAGGGAAAGGAAGGTGCATTATTGTATTTGTAATCACTGCACCTATTAACAAGTAATCAAATTAAAAACATAGACTTTCCTGTTTTGTAGTAAGAGAAAGTTAACGACAAAGTGGCAGAGCAAAGCCATTGGCAGCAGAGCGAAACACCTTCGACAAAATACTAGGATTTGTGTTTTTGTTGGGTTGCCCTTCAGTCTTTTCTTGCAGTCACCATCACTTTATTCTTCCAGGGACTTTGTTTCTTGATTATGTTTTTTTTTTCACCCTTTAAGTTCTTCTCGTACACTGTTCTGCTCTTGTTGATTATGATTGCTTCATCTTTTGGGGTAAAAGAGGCCCTGAAAACAAGGTTTCTGCTATAAAGTTTTGAACTTTTTGCTCCGTGACTTGTGATCTCGGACCCCAGAGGTTGGTTTCTCATCTGGGTAATTGGTTCTGGCTCAAGAATCAAGATGATGGTGAAGAACCAAAAGGGTGGTTTGGTGGGTGAACATGGGGACAAAGACGGTTTCTCTGACCGTTTTCCAGTGGGTATGCGTGTTCTGGCTGTTGACGACGATCAAACTTGTCTCAGAATGTTGGAGAAGATGCTTATGCAATGCCGTTATCATGGTTCGTTGATTTTGCTCATGAAATTGATGATCTTGAATTATTCCATGTTTTCCTTGTTATTCTCCTCCCATGTGCGATGCACTTATCATGTAATTCGTTGTCACTTGGAAGTTTTAGACGCTTTGTGCATGGAGAAACGCTTTGTTTGGCCGCTTATACATACATCAGAGGACAATTTTCATGTTTTCCAATTCGGAATTTCTTTCTTTGCAATGGCCATGTTTTTATTGTTTGTAGTTCTCAAAGTTGAAGTTTTTTCTTTTGAAAATTGTATCTGTTTTCTCAATGATTTTCTTGGGTAGCCACTTGCCAGCTATTAGGACAAGTAATTGCCAGCGTTCTGATTATGCGTTTGTTGTTGGGTGAATTCATACGACAATGACCAAATCTCATATCTGATTCTTTACGTTGTTGTTGTTGTTGTTGCAGTTACTACCACTACTCAGTCAACCAAGGCGCTAGAGATGTTGAGGGAAAACAAAGATAACTTTGACTTAGTTATTAGTGATGTAAATATGCCAGACATGGATGGCTTTAAGCTACTTGAACTAGTGGGACTTGAAATGGACCTACCTGTCATTAGTAATCTCAAACACTTTTTTCTTGACATGCATTCAATCTGAGATTTACTTCTCCTTTCTGTGAGATTTTTAGTATATAATTGATGAATAATTTCCATCAGAATTCTAAGTTCAGTTTGTTTTAATTTTTCTTTTGTTCTTCCCAAAACTAGAGAGGAATCCAATCGATGAAAGATGTGTTTTCTCACTTTTCTTTTTTCTTAAATTGTGATCCAGTGTTGACAGCACACAGAGAGACAAATCTGGTGAAGAAGGGTGTTTTACATGGGGCATGTGACTATTTGCTGAAACCTGTTCGAATGGAAGAACTGCAGATCATATGGCGACATGTATTCCGAAGGCAGATTGATTTCAAGGATCAGAATAAGGCCTCCCTTGAGGAGAAGGCTTGCACTATGGCTGGAGAGGGTAGTCAAGGTATTGCATCACAAAATAATGCTGACCAGGATAAAAAGCTGGGTAAAAGGAGGAAGGAACATGCTGAAGAAGAGGAAGAAGATGCCGATGAGGATGAACAAGAGAACGAGGACCCTTCGACTCAAAAGAAGTCTCGTCTGGTTTGGGGTGCTGAGTTGCATAGAAAATTTGTAGCTGCAGTTAGTCAACTGGGCCATGAGAGTAAGCTTATGTGACAATGAAGATTTTACCTTTCCTGTTTTGTTTGACTTGAGAACATGATACTTAGATGTAATAGAATAGTTTGATACCTCGATGTGGAATTTTGGATAACATCATTCCTAATATGAGGTTTCTTTAACTGTTATTGCAGAGGCTGTTCCTAAGAAAATACTTGAGCTGATGAATGTTGAAGGGCTCACAAGGGAAAACGTGGCAAGCCATCTTCAGGTATATATAAATTCAAATTTCTTCTTTATCATAGTTTATTTTATGATTAAAATGAAAATCATCCCCACCTGTCGGCAAACAGGCCTTGGTTTCAATTTTGGCACAAATCACGGTGGGGTAATTTGCATCTTAGGGCCATACTTTGGTGAAGATGGATTTTTCCATCTTCACGTGAAGATACGACGTGGTTGTAACAAATTGGTGACATGTGGCAGAGGTGTATTGATGCACCAATCACCTATGATGTATTGTAGTAATATCTAATTTTAAGAAAATTTAAAAATATAATTAAATATATTTTAAAAATTAATTATCATACATTGACAGTATAAAATTATACTGATAATATAAAATAATTTTATATTGTCAGTGTAATCAAAAAATTTTATCAGTATAATTTTAATTATCATACACTGACAATGTAAAATTACACTGGCAATATAAAATAATTTTATATTGTCAGTGTATGATAATTAAAATTATACTGATAAAATTTTTTGATTACACTGACAGTGTAAAATTAGTTTATATTGCCGGTATAATTTTACGTGAAATTACACTGATAAAAATTTTTTATTACACTGACAGTGTAAAATTATTTTATACTGCCAGTGTAATTTTACACTGTCAGTGTATAATAATTAAAATTACACTGATAAAATTTTTTGATTACACTGATAATATAAAATTATTTTATATTATCAGTATAATTTTATACTGTCAGTGTATGATAATTAATTTTTAAAATATATTTAATTATATTTTTAAATTTTCTTAAAATTAAATATTACTACAATATATCATAGATGATTGGTGCATCAATACACCTCTGCCACATGTCACCAATTTGTTACAACCACGTCGTATCTTCACGTGAAGATGGAAAAATCCATCTTCACCAGAGTATGGCCTGCATCATCTTAACCTGAGTTTTTGATAGATGTTGGAATGACAATCTTTCAATTAGTTAAGGAAACATGGTGCATCAAGCACCTTTACTGAAACATAGGTATTTTTAATGAATGAACTACACTGTTGTAGATCTTTTAATGTGATAATTGCACATGAGCTCATGCTCATTTTGTATTGCAGAAATACAGACTGGGCATAAAAAAGTCAGCTCAACAAGGTAGCACAGTTTCTGCATTGGGTGGTAGTGATCCTTACATGCAGATGGCTTCGCTAGATCGATATGCATCTGCATCAGGAAGATTCTTAAGCAGCACACTACCATCATATGCATCTGTTGGAATTTTTTCTAGGCTGAACTCCCCATCTGGCTTGAACTCGAGAGAAATGAGTTCTTCTGCGCTGGTCCGGCCTGATCAGTCTCAAAACATAAATGGCTCCATGACATCATTTGGAAATATCCAGTCGTCCATGTTTACTGCAAATCAAAGCTCAAATTTATTACATGGAATTCCAACATCAAGCCAACTTAACCAGTTCCAGCAGAGCAACTATACAACTGGAATTAGGCAGTTAAATCCAATTGATAATGCAAGTATATTTACAGTTTCTTCTGTCTGCACCAAGGGTAGAGCTACGGTTGGTAATGGAAATAATTCTCAACCTTGCTTCTCAAGTAATCATTT
>CM062513.1:46481225-46574966 GCA_031439585.1 Pterocarpus macrocarpus
TGATTCGAATTGGAGTTTGACCAGTCGTATATATAGCTTCTCAAGTTGATACATTCACGCGTGGTATGTAATTCAACGTTCGACGTGTTTGAAATGACTATATTTTAGTTTACAAAAAAGAAGTTTGACCGATCTGGCGTACATGTGATTTTCATAGCTAGTCCAATTTATTTATGCAAGTTACGTGCAAGTGAATGGAACAATTTAAATATAAGTTCATTAAAGGCTTGTATGATCTTATGAATTAATTGTAGCCATAGAAGCCCTGCAGCTAGGAATGTCAAAAATCATGTCCTCGCTGATATCCGTTATGAAATACTCATAATCTTACTTGATACGGTGAAGATTTTGTTCTCACTTTAATTTTAATGAGTATTTTAAATACCTACATGTTAAACGGGGCGGAGACGGGAATTACTATCTCCATATTCACGGGTATCCGATATAAAATTACTATTTTACTCTTAAATTATTAACTTAGTTAGGTTAGGGAGGTGTTATATGAACCCCAAAAAGTGGGTGTCCAATTGACATAACACATCTTTCACCATTAAAATTCATTTTCACTTGTTTTTATATTATTTTTAAAATATTTTTATATAAAATCAACGGTTGTCAGCGACTATGTCGCGACAACCTATGTCAATTTACTATTTTTCGTTAGGTTAATATTGTTGTTATTTAAATTATTTGGACTAATATTTAAATTTAAAAGTTAAATTTATTTATATTTATTATATGTTAGAATGATAGTTAGATTACTATTATATATTTATTTATAGTTTAATTTGTTGAAATTTAAATTGAAAAATTAGATTATTGTACTTATTTTATGTTTATTTTATGTGTTTATTTTTATTTTAGGTATATTAAGTTGTTAGAATTCGAATTGTAGAATTATATTAGTATTTGTGCTTATTTTAAGCATTTTATGATATTAGAATTTTTATATTTAATTTAAATTTTTTGAATTTTTTACATTCTAACGGATATCCATGGATATCCACGGATACTCATAAATCTGCGGGAAATTCAAAAACGGGTACCCATACGAATACGGGGTTGGAAACGAAACGGGTATTCATCCATAGGTCGGGGGATGACGGGGATGCGCTATCCCCTCTCAGCCAAATTTCTATTTACATCCCTACTGTGAGCAAACACCAAACAATCTGGTCAAGCTTGTAATATATGCAATTTTTTATTTTTTGGCTGCTATACACTGGCCGTCTTTATGCATGCGTGTATGCGGAAATCATTTGCATAAATTTTGTTGCTAATTAATTATTTTAGACTAAAACATATGATTCATAGTTTTAAATTAAGGTTATATTTGTAGTTGCATTGTGATGTAAAAAATTATGAAAAAATATAGTTAGTACAACCACCATTATCATTGTAATGCAATTATGGAAGGTCCTCTAATAATAATATTGTGGTTGCAATTGAAATTGCATGCCACAATTTAAAATCATGGATGGTTTAGAAGTTATATAATCGTTTAATATACAATTTAATAAATTATATGCCCATTCAAGAAACTTGTCTGGCGTCTGGACCCACCGAGCGGAAAAAGAAAAATCTTGTCTGCCGCCACTTTCTTTGGTTTTTTTTGTTTTTTGGTTGAGTTTGTTTTTCTTTCGTGTTATGGGAAGACACGTAACTTATTTAGCATACAAAAATAACGACATCGTTTTCCCCTCGTTTTCCTCGCCTTACGTTAGCCTTTAATCGAACACTCCATCTAGATTATTTTTGTTGAAGTAAATGGATCAGCAGCAAATTGTCTTTTGATATACTCCTACAGTTTTAAGATATCTGTTTAATTTTAATATTTTAAGGATTTAGAGTATTTATTTATTTTTAATATTAAGATAGTATTAATTTTTTTAATTATATTCTTGATTTAATTATCACCTATTATTATCATAATCAAAATTAAGAATATATTAATTCAATTCATTATTATCTATGTAAAGAGAATTATTTTAGTATTAATTATATTAATTAAAATATATTTTTTTAGATAAAGATAATTTCATCTATTTATATAATTTTGTATTACTACTAAAGTTAATTTTTTTTTCTTAATTTATATATTTTAAATTTTGGATAGATACTCTGAATACTCTGAAACAAAAGAAGTATCATTTTTGAGATTGAGCCATGGTTACTCTAAGCTTGAGCCGCAGGCTCAGCATTTATTGAGCCTACCAAGTATAGGTTAGCCGCACTAGGACCAATGTTTGTTTACGCGGGTTAAGACCGATATCTCTGGTAGTCTCTATTATGGGGTTCCACATGAAATGATAATTAGTGGCCTAGTAGTAATGATAACTTCCACAACGCATATGTAATCGATCATATATGTCATAGAGGCTATGAGTGTTCAATTCTTGTAATTGTCGAGGACCTTGGAACTACTTTTTTTTTTTGTTGTTGTCAAGGATTGCTAGCAAGATAATGCTCTAGGACTAAATGCTTTAACTATAGTGAGTTTAATTTTTGGTAGCCTTAGGCTTATATAAGACCTGTTTAAAGGTGACCTATTTTAGGCTTGCCTGAAGGTCTAGGCCTGTTTGAGGATAACGACTTTTATTTGGCTTATTTAACCTCTTGACTTGTTAGATATTTAAAATATTTTAATTTACATATTGTGTAAATAGGTTTTAGGTTAGCCCAAGCTTATGCTCAAAAAAAGTTTACAACAGGCCACAAGCAAGACTCCAACTAAGAGATTACAACATGAACTTGACTTGTTAAGGGTGAAATTTGGCCTAACCCAACATATTTTCACCCCTATTTGTAATGGATGAGTTCATGTAATATTACTAGTTGTTAAATACTGATTAGAGCTTGCATTAATTGGTGAAACAAATGATATGAATGAATTTGTGTAGTTGCTTTTTCTAGGTGGCGTAGTAGTTGTTTTCACTCGAACAGTATTTGTTTTCTTCTGTTGTACATAATTCATCATAGTTTCAATTTCTATCATTTGAAACATAATTTACTCAATCAATTAGAGATATTAAATAGTAAATCATTAGTCAAATTAATATAAAATATTAATCATGTACTACATCTTAAAATCCAATCAAATTAAATTTCAAAATCAAATTTAAAACGTTAATTAAGATAGATCAATCAAACTAATAAAATTACAATAAGAGACAATTATATTAACATCAATCAAATTACAATTATAATTATTTTAATAAAATCATATTCAAATATATTAATGATAATTATCTGACTAGAACAAATTTGATTTTCAATTATAAAATACATGTTACAATTCACATATAGCTTAATATCATTACACAAAATCAAATTTAAATAAATTGATATTTCTATTTTATTAATTGACCAAATTCAAATATATATTAACACATGAACCAATGTTTAGCTGATTTAAGTGGTTCGACACTTACTCTTTTAAGTAACGTCTTGAGTTTGAGTCTTATGGAAGGAAGGAAAAAAATTTTTTTAGCACTGTAAGAGCTTTATCCAACTCGAACCAGATTACTTGAAATCCAATGGACTTTCAGATAATGGTGATTCATGTTTTTTGATTATTTTTTATCATGTGTTAACAATGTATATATATATATATATATATATATATATATATATATAAACATATGATAAAAAATTTATTCATTATCAAAACTCTAAACTCAATAGCCTCCATTAACTAGAGCATTGAGCGGGTCAACATCTCAAGGTACGATTTCACGGGTCGTGAAGCAATGAAATCGAGTCTCTGGGTGTGCTTTTTAACCCTACCCAAAATGTTAACATTATTTTTGGGTTACAATCATGGATCGAGGGCGGGGTTGCTCCAAAGAAGGTGGTGATGGGTGTGCCGCTTTATGGGATGACATGGCAGCTCTAAGACCCAAGCATGAATCGAGTCGTGGCGCTCGTTGTTGGGTCAGCTCCCGAGTTGAATGGTGTGATGGTGTTTCTTTTTTTTAGTCTGGGGAGGGGGATGGAGGTGGTTCAATGAGTTTTGAACCCGGGTATAGTTCAACATAGGCTAACTCCATTGCCACTATGCCATAGGCCTCAACTGCATGATGCCGTTCTTTCAAGAGATGGATTTTAACAACCAAACCGATGCCAACATTGGGTACAATGTTTTTTTTGGGGGGGGTCAACATTGGGTACAATGTTGAAACGATGTCGATTTATCCATATTGTGGAAGTTCTTGGGTTGGGTACAATGATCCCTTCATGATCACAATTAGGGTTAGGTTTGCTCAAGACCTTTCCCTTTGTGGCTATTTCTTTTGGGTTGCTAGGTATGATACCAATGATTAGAAAATCCTGACACAAGGCAAGGAAAAAGGAAAAAGAAAAAAATTCATACATGTTCCATTACCGAAAATCAGAAATCTTGGCGAGCTCACTTGTATGTTTATGGTTATTTGCAGTGTGATAGATCTATAAGTTCCAATATGTTTATTTAAAGTTATGTAGTCACATTTATTATAATTATAGACTTAGCTTGTATGTTGTCAAGATTGAAGTGCTAAGTTGTTTGATGTAAATAGCTAGCCTATTGCATTTGATTACTTATCAATGAAAATATATGTTGAACAAACAAAAAAAAAAAGTAAGCAAAATATGTGTTTATTTGAAACCAATAAAAAAAAGTGTTTTGTGAAAAAATGTTGTGATACAAATACCACCAAAAAGCTCCAATTCAAATGAATATATTGCATTTTGGAGTGTGCATCTTTATGTTGGGTGTTTGTTGTTCATGTGTGACTCAACATCTTATGTGCGACATGTTGCTCGCACCTTCTATTTGTTCAACATGCGGGATTGAACTACGTAATGATTATGGGCCAAAAACTGGGTCAATAGTGAGTCATTTTTATTTTTATTTTTGGATAGATCACAAGGTACTCAAAACTCTTCACAAGGGATAGGAGCAAACAAAAAGGAACCAAAAACACAAAACCAGAAGAACACACAACTAACTCCAACCTACAAAACACCCAAGAATGCTCACACAAAGAAGCCAAAAACAGCACAAAAACCAACCAAAGAAAGATCAAACACACAGCAGACCACAACCAAGAAGCCAAGCCAAAACCACCCATGTAGCCAAAGCAAGCAAAAACAACGACCAACCCCACCAAATCAAACGATGCAACAATAGAGCAGAAGCAAGACCAAGGCAATGCCTAAAGCGAGCAGCCTATAACCACCCCACCAAACAAGCGAATCACAAACACGAAATGAGAACACAACCTCTCAATCCCTATAACGGCCTTTGTTCTTCCTTGGACAACCCATTTTTCTTGATAAAATAAAATCTTGACACTCTTAAACCTTAACTAACCTAGCAACCATA
Source organism: Pterocarpus macrocarpus (assembly GCA_031439585.1). Lineage (NCBI taxonomy): Eukaryota > Viridiplantae > Streptophyta > Magnoliopsida > Fabales > Fabaceae > Pterocarpus > Pterocarpus macrocarpus. Next base: position 46,486,591 of record CM062513.1, read on the forward strand.
GCCTCTTTGTTGCAAACCCAAAGATGCCTATAATATATTTGAACTATAAAGAAAGAAAAAAATTCATCAAAAAATCTGACTTTGAAGACACGGCTTAAAAAAATTTTCATTAATGAGTCTATTCTATGTTATTTATACTATATTATAGTAAAAAAAAAGAAATAAAATGCTCCGTGAGCATGAGGATAATTTGCCTAAAGTTATTTCCAAGTAGAATTTGTTTTTAGAAGAACAAAGCAACCATAGGCTAAAAAAAAATTATTAATCAGTCTACTTTTGCGTTATTTTATACTGTACTGTAGTTAAAAAAAAAAACAAAAAGAAAAGAAAAGAAGAAAAGGAGGTTGCGTGAACATGAGAATAATTTGCATAGAGTTATTAGCAAGTAGAATCTGCTTTCAGAAGAACTAATGTTAATACCAAAGAGGATTCATGCTTTAAAATGATTATCAAAAGATAATTTTATTCGAATAATTGTTAAAAATAAATAAATTTAAATTCATCAAAGTAGAAAAAGATACAAGAATATTACGTGTACAAATAGATATAAATAATTTGTGTAAACATGTTCTTTTTTACTTTAAACCACAACGCCCAAAATTAGATATTTAGATTCATGTAATTTTGCAACTGTAGCCAAACATGAATGCAGAAAGTTATAAATGGTTTAAAAAATAGTGACATTGACTACTACTTCACACACAGAACTAATAAACAGCTACTATACGACACTGATGGCTGAAATATTGTTTACTTCAGCATTTTCACTATCAGGTAAAGCTATCTCATTGTTAATTTTTTCATTCACATTCAAATTCGAAACATTATTTAAGAGAATTAACAAGGATGAGCATCATATATGGTACCCAGTCCAAGTAATAGATATGGTCATGAAGAGTGTTTGGTCGGGGGATTTTTCCTTTGCTCCCTTTGTTCCTTTTGTAGCAGATATGTCAAATACAGTGTTTCCCCATACTATAGGTGTCTGGTTTCTGTCTTGTTTGTTTGGGCTTAGTCCCGATATATGTATATAGTTTATGGTTTATAATTTAGGGCTGATGTGCCTTCAATAGTCTTAATACAGTTATCAAAAACGAAAATATTTATTACAAATAACATGAAATACAATTACATATTTTTTTGTTGGCCTGGTTGTAAGTTATTAAAAAGTAGGGTCAAAATTCGTGGATCCACCCTTAGTTATGGATTAATATTATTCCACTATTAAATTTAATATTAAAATAAATAGATGGCTTGGATTCAATAAATAAAATAAACAAATTTAATTTTAAAAGTTATACAAATTTATAAATTTTCTGTTCTATTCTTCTATACTCTACCTCATCTCCCGTTCTTAGCTGGAGGGGATCTACCTCACCTGCCATCCACCCTAATCACCGTCGACAACCTTAACCACAGCCCACCCCAACCACCCCTTCTTCTTCTCCCTTCTTCAATGCCTTCTCCCTTATCACACCCGCATCTTTACTAACGTGGTGTCGACATCGGGCGCACACCGCGAACAACATGAGCGTGTTGGAGGAGGAGGACAACTTTGGCGCCTGTGCCTTGCCCCCAATTGCGACAGCACTGGAGAGAGGTGAAGGAGTGTGAGCACGAATCTAGAGTTGAAAGTGCCCAAAGCAGCAAGAACAACATGAATATGTTGCTTTGCTAAAGTCCTTGCTACTGCTATGGATTAGTGAGAGTGGATCTTCTTACGGTGCCACCTTTGCTATGGGCCAACCAAAGCTTTAGCAAAAATATTCAACAAACATTCTGATGTATCAACTCCAACAAATAACAAAAGTCACTGCTGCAGGTGGAGCGAACCAAGAAATGTGTAATGGGAACACAGTTTGAGAAATTTCCATATAGAAATAACATAACCCAATTTTTGTAATGGAGAATCATGATTTAAGGTTCTACGGACATATTGTTATGTTTGCTTTCTAACTCTACCTGCACTTAAAGGCCATTTGATATTAAGGATATTTAGCATCATTATGGTGAAGTTTTATCTCTGTAGATTGCTTTGAGTGTTGACTTTAAAAGTTAACCTACTTTTTTCAACGTATAGTGTAGTTGGGATTGCATAGGAGAAGGTGAGAGCACAGAACGCGAGCACCACCATGTGTGTCGGGAAGTTCTTGGAGAGAGTGGTTGAAATGAGAAGGGAATAGAATGGAGAATTTAAGATTAAAAGAGGTCCATTTGATCATTTCAAGGGTGAACTAAAATTAGTCCATAACTGAGGATGGACCAACGAATCCTAACCCTAAAAAGTAAGCTAATTATATAGCAGCTAAGCCCAGGCCTTCGTGTTTACAATCCCAAGCGTCAGAAGCTGCAAAAAAGAGCATCCTTTAATTAGAATGTTAAAATAACAGAAACCACGGACATTATTATATATATCATAGATTTCTACAAGAACTAGCTTTTACACGTATTACTTGATGTTGGATTTGAGCTTAATGTTTCAATGCTCGCTTTTTTCCCATCATTTGACGAAATGTTAAAAATTCGAGAAAAACAAATAGTTCTATTGTCAACGAGATATACCATTTCGAGGATCAAATCTAGTGTCTCAATAATTTTTATATCAATCCTCTATATTCATGTACCTTACACGTACAACTAATTCAGTTATTTAAAATTTCCTATAATGTCAAGAAAAATGACGGTGTGCAAAATGCCATTCTAGAAATATATGGTATAAAAAGAATTTAGACTCATGTTGTGTTGCCAAAGTGTTATGTGAGGCTCATCCCTTGAAATTTTTTTTCTCCTTAACTTATTTTCTCCCCAGTCAAAAGCTAAAGGTCAATCCAAAACGAAAGAAATGCTCAAGTCAAATGATTACGGATCGAATATATAAGACATTTTCTTATGTTACATAAACTTATAAAATTTTATTAAATTTGCAATAACCATAACTTATGAGCAAAATTTCAATTTTTCATCCAGTTAAAATTAAGAACTTAGCCACTAGAACTGTAACATAGATAGGGAGGACTTTTCTTTTTAATCTTTTTTAGCCTAGACTGATGTTTTATTTCATTGCAAGAAAATTGGGTATATAGTAGCAAAAAATAAAACCAATTCATAGAACTCACCAGTCTTAGAGAGAGTCCAATTGTCGTCCCCGCCCAAGCAAAATATCCAATCAATCCTTTTCCTTTGGCATAAGTCACCTTTGCAGAGACACTGAGTATCATCATAACCAATCCATGTTGACCCAGAATAACAATAATCCGTCACAAATGTTGAGTCATACACATGCTCTGCCCCCTGATTACTTATGAAATCCCTGATCTCCCCATACCCCATACTCCCATCTCTAGAAGGAAGTGAAACAGCACCACTAGCCGGAGCAAACAATCCATGGTTATTAGCATTCACCAAATTCCATGCAAAGCCATGAAACGGCAACCCAATTGCCGCTTTATTTGCGGGCACTCCTAGTTGAACCCATGCTCTGACCCCTTGATCTCCACTGAATTGGCCTCGTGGATTGTACAATGGTGCAGGTGGCTGTGTCATGGTTTTGTACCCAGCTGGAACAAAAAGGTCACAGACCATGATGTTCACCCAGTCCAGGTTGTTGGCAGTAATATCTTGACCAGGGTAATATTGCAATGGTGATATCTGTTCAGAGCCAGCAACTGCAGCAGTCAACAGTAATGGTGGCTTGCCAGAGGTCCTAGATTCTTGGGCAATGGCTGCTCGCCACTCTCCGAGGAGGAGGCCAAGGTTGGTCTTGTCTGTGTTTGAATTAGGGTACTCCCAATCAAGATCAAGGCCATCGAAGTTGTTTGCTCTTGCTACTTGAATTGAAGAATCTAGGAAGGCTTTACGGGTACTGCTTCGGCTAGCCGTTGCAGAAAAATTTGATGCCAAAGTAGAATCTCCACCTCCACCTATGGACAGAAGGGTCTTCACTGAAGGGTTCTTCGGCTGCACGGTTCTGGTGAAGGTTGAGAAGGTTGCTGCACTAGAAGAAGGTATGCTGACTTTTTGGTGTTGATGTCTAGGTTTGCAAAACCGCAGAAGAGATGAGTGAAGTAGGAGGAATCAATGTCCTGAAGGTGATTTCTCAGATGAAGTTTAATTTTGAAACTCATAGTGAAGTTGTGAGATGGATAAATAAAAAGAATACATGTGTCATAGTAGGAGAATTTTAAAATGATCCGCATAATTTAAAGATCATTGAGGTCCTTCCAACTTTTTTACCAACATTTTTTTCTCTTCTCCTGTGCCCACTCTTTCGTCAGCAACGGTGAGCCCAACTCACTTCAAATGCGCCCACAATGCCATCACCATCGAACATTCTGTGACATACTTGCAAGAGTTTTTTTTTTTTTTTTTTGCCTTTATTAGCCACACACCACTCATAGCCACCGATCAACCACACACCATGGTCCACGAACACAATTGCTTGTGCACCACCGTCCCGACAAGCCCGTTGCTTCCACTGCACAACCAGACCACTCTCAGTCAACCATCCTTAGCCGCCATTGTCAACTCCAACTGTCGCCCCTCTCACCACCACTATTTGCCACTGCGACAGTTGGCGGAGCTCTAGACAGAAGGGGGGGCACAGATTCAAATCGGGAAAGGAAGAATTGTGGCTATGGCGAAGTTATGGTGGCTGGTTGCGGGTCTTGGCAAAAGATGTGGTGGTGGTGTTGCTTGTGGTTTATTCATTTTTTTTTTTTTTATTCATGGTGAATAGCTGGATGTGGGAGGGAGAAGGGGAGGAAAGAAGGAGCAAACGAAGGAAGAAGAAAGAGAAGAAGAAGGGTGTCCTAAAAAGAAAAAAGAAAAAAAAAGTTGAAGGTTGGAATTGAATAATTGCTATAATTCTTAAATCAAGGAATTTATTGTAGAATCCTTTAGTTACTTCTCATTCCACCGTCAACCAAAACGCAACAACCACCTCGCCCAAATAACTTCATGTGTCGTTTAATGATTTGACATAACACCATGTCTGAAACATCAAGGCCACCGTCGTAGTACTAGAATCCTCCTTTCACTGCAGCTTGTGCAGAGGAAAAGAAATGGAGTTGGAGTACCACAAGGATTGTGAAAATCAAAGTGATGAAAGGTGTTTGGTGTTGGCCATTGTTTTCTTGATTTCCTTGATGGATGTAGTGCAAAGTCATATATAAAGTTTCTCAAGTAAGACTTGGTTTAATATTACTATATTTTTTTTTTAGAGCCGCTGAAAAATCCATCTGTTAGTTAATTCAATGGATTTGAGAAATCTATTCTTTAGTTTCCTTGATGAGTATGCCGAAAAAATGATGTTTGACCAATCAAGCATATATGTCAAGTGGATGGATTTAAAAATTCTAGTAATCTAAACTTAATATAAGTTCACTCGCCGTCGTTTTCTCCCTCCTTTTCCGGCGGTCCATGGAACAAGACTTCCTACCACTGCGATTGCATAAGCCGCTAAGGAATGTTGGCTGCTATTGGGCTTGGCCCAGAAGGCTTTGCTTGTTTCTGTTTGACCCAACAAAATGTTGTTGTTCAATTCTAATAAGTTGGGCTCTTAATGGACACTTTGACTCAACACCAAAAATTATAATGGACCAAAAAATGTTGATTAAAACCTATAAAATCATGGCCCAAAAAAAAGGAAAAATATTAAGAAAAAAAAGTCATGAACCTATAGTGATAAGTTAAGAATGGTTGTTTATGCACGCAAGGCTCAGGACGAGTTGGCCATTGCGTTGGCCCTGTAGTGGTGCATCCCGGGTTCGAAGCAGTCAGTGGAAATGACACCCCACCCCCCAAAAAAAAAATCCCCCCATCCCCTGACCCAAAAAAAAAGGATGAGTTGTTTATGGTACGTGTCATCAATTTTAACAACAATGTACCCTAAAAAAAAAAAAATTAATAACACTGTGACACAATACAGATAAATTGTACGGATCAGAAGTTCAGAGAGTAAATTGCACGTAAAATGAAGCTGAAAACATTTTTTAATTACAATTATTTTATTTTACTTTAATTTCGGAGTTTTAAGAGTGGCCCCACAACTGATGTGAAAAACAAACCGACATTTCAATCAGGGTCCTTACACTAGCCCAGCGTATGGGATTTTTCCATGCAACCAATCTAAGTTTAGGACTCGTTGACCAAGAGAAAAAATCTAAGTTAAAGACAAAAGATTGACCACGTCCAAACAATAGACAAAAGATTGAACCGAAAAATAATCCATGTTTACACGGAGACGACTTCCGAAGTGGTCAGTTATAAGACTTCAGGTGTTTACCACGGTTCAGCTTACTCTGGAAAAATGATGGAAAATGAGATGGTGACGTTTGCCAGCAGATCAAGAATGGAAATTTATGTCAAGTTCAGAAAAGAGGAAGAAGAAGAAAAAACCGAATGGAAATGGAAAACGGATGCAAATTTTCAAGGTGTGGTTGCTTCTGGAATTAATAATAATCTTAAGGCGGTGTCTTTGGTGCAAAGTACTTGATGGATTATGTAATTCGTCAATTTAATAGGTGGGATTTGATGGTATATTTGTATATTGATTATTTATAGTATATCATAATAATTTTTAAAATTTATTTATATAATTTAAAATTATATAAAATTTTATTTGTATAATCTTGAAATTAAACAAGATTTTTAGAGAATATTTTAGAATCATATAAATAAATTTTAATTACTTTTAAAATATATATGATGCATTGTAATCATTCTTAATTTTATTTGCATAATTTTAAAATTAAATTAAATTTTATCTGTATAATCTTAAAAGTAAACATATATTTTTGAAAATATTTCAGCATCACATAAATAAATTCTGATACTTTAAAAATATATTTAATTATAATTCTAAAATCTAGCAAAAATTAAATAATTACTACAATATATTATAGATATTTAGTATATGAATACATATTTGAATCACATTCATATATCATATTACACCTTCATAGAAATGAGATTAACCCCTTAAAAGAAGAGGCGTTGTAGAAGATTCGCCTATTCTTAATAAGAGAAAATCACATTTGAAGTTTGAACTTCAAGAAAGAAGAGCAGCCAACTCAACACAAATTGAAATCATTTCGTAAATTTAATTTTAAATAATATAACCCACGGTGGCTCGGATTATTTTCTCCATAACCTGCCCTTAAATATTTGTAGACTTGAAGCAAAATTTTTTACAAGGCGTATATACTGTAAAACTGCAGTTTTAATTTTTTTGATATAAATGAAATAATTATTTCCTTTTAAAAATTTACCTGTGATATCACTTCCTGGGACATTTGCTTGCAAGTTTTAGATTAAGAGTCTAATACCTTCAATCACACGAATTTTCCTTACACAAATATAATTGTAACATAGATATATCCTAAACACACAAAATTACATGCCTTTCTGCCATCTGTCTACGTGGACGTTTTTTGGGCGTCTTCACTCCAGAAGAACCGTCATTGCTCTTGTTTTCATACTACTATTGTGTTATGTTGCTATCATTCACCATGAGCATGGAGTAATTAAGAGTCCATTGTGGTTGTTGGGGTTGGAAAGGAAAATCTACTTTCTAGCGTAAAAAGGAAGGGAAGAAACGTGTGGCTCATGCTTGTGTTGCCTCAACCTTATTTGTGTCGAAAGATTGAGACAACAGAATTCCCTTCTCAATGGCTTCAAGTCTCATTGCGTTCTTCCTTGTCTTCCTTGTCTTCCTCCCTCACAAGTATCACTCTTTTGCAGACACCACATCATGGGTGAAAGCTGGTTATTAGTATTCTGGCAGCGAAATTTCTGCTTCAGACATAAAGGCCACGCTCTTCACTCACCTCTTATGCGCTTTTGCTTTCATAAACTCCACCAACTACAACATCTTTATCAATGCTTCCGAGGAGCACAAGTTCTCAACATTCACCAACACAGTTAAGCTCCAAAACCCATCTGTTTCAACGCTTCTATCCATCTGGGGTGGTAGAGAGGAAACTTCAGTTTTTTCCTCAATGCTAAACCAATCTTCTCATAGGAAAACTTTCATTGATTCTTCCATTAGCACAGCCAGGCTACGTGGTTTTCACGGCATAGACCTTTATGGGGCATGGCCAAGGCCGGGTTCGGAGCTTTCCAATTTTGGAAACCTTTTGAAGGAGTGGCGAGCTGCTATAACTTCTGAGGCAAGAAACTCTGGCAAGCCAGAGTTAATATTGGTGATGGCAAGTTACAACCTTAAAGCTTCAGACTCCTTGAGTTACCCCTTTGGTTCAATGCAGAGAAACTTGGACTGGGTGCATTTTGTGGCATATGATTACTATGTTCCTAAAAAGGACAATGTCACAGGTTTTCATGCAGCTTTATATGGTCCAACTGGGTGGGATAATACTAATTCTGGTATCAAAGAGTGGAGAAGAAGGGGATTCTCCTCTAGAAAGCTGGTAATTGGCTTGCCTTATCATGGATTTGCATGGACACTCGTGAACCCAGGAGACAATGGCGTGAGAGCACCAGCATCAGGACCTGCCGTTACAATGGATGGTTCCATGGCTTATAAGTTGATTAAGAGTTACATTAGAAGCTTTGGGAATGGGATTGTTTCGCATTATAATGATACTTTCGTGGTGAATCAGTTCACAGTTACATCCACAATTTGGGTTAATTTTGACGATGTGGAGCTAATCAGAGCCAAAGTTGCTTATGCCAAGGAGAATGGGCTACTTGGTTACAACGTGTTCCAAGTAGGCAATGATGAAAACTGGGTCCTTTCAAGAGCAGGTGAGTTACAAAATATAAATCACCTAACCACCATGAATTATGAAAAACATTCTTTGAAATTGGACTGAGTCCGCTTGTTGTTCTAATTGAAAATATCTGACGCGAAATTATGGCATATTGACTGTTGGTGAAATGCTAAGAATCCTTATTAATTATACTCTTGGTCTAATTTTAGATTTTTAGTACTAATTTCCTTGCTCTTGAAACCCTGCCTAACAAATAATATTTGATTGATGTGGGTACCACGATTATATATTTGCGTTGCCATGTATATAATATTCTTCTAGGTTCTTGAATAACGTATGTGTCGCTTCCTTTTGCAATACCATCCTTCAGCACAAGAAGTATCTGAAGATCATCATAAGAGGAGGTTGTTGATAATTATTCTGCTTACAACTCTGACTGTCGTACTTCTATTGGGATTAGTATTTTGCTACTACCACACAGGTAAGGATGTAGTATCCTTTTTCTAAGAGTGATAAAATTGAGTTATAATGTTATATCATGAGATTGACATATGTGAAATTTCCCGTATTTTTATTTCCCTTTGTTTTGGCAGGAACCGCAGCCACCATTACAAAAACATTTTATAAAATAAAGAGATATTTGTCAGCACCTGAACAAGATCTCGAAGGAAATGCTTCTGATTTGAGAGTATTCAGTTATCTCACAATTAAAGTGGCAACAAATAACTTCTCAAAAGATAATAAGCTTGGACAGGGTGGATTTGGCTCGGTTTACAAGGTGACATATCGATAAACGGATCAGAACTTCAATATCCTGCTAGTTCTAGTTCTCTCTGTCTTCCTCTCTGTCCACCCCCTTTGGCGCATCTCTGCTTCAGCTTCCTAGAAAACAAACTCCCCTCCCCCAATTCCTTCTGTTCTTTTGGATCAACACCTTCAAGATACACATGTCCACTTAACATTGTTCTTTCCAACTTATAGTTACTTACCAAAAGAATGCATTATTTTATTTAACATTTATAATAATGGCAAGCTAAAAGACTTATATTGCTTTTAGGTGACCAAAGCCTTTTTTTTCACAGTCAAAGTAAGTTATTGTACCAAGGAGTCTGCTTACTCTCAGTCAATACTGAATTACGTGAGTTTGCAGTGGATCAAGCCTTGTTTTCGAGTGATCAATTAATCAAAGGACATAATACTAGGAACTTCCTAAAATTTCCACTTTCAGTCTTTCACTATGCAAACCAATCAAAATTTCGATTCTCCACTATGCAAACAACTTAAACAACATAAAGAAAAGCTCTTTAAATAATTATGGACCATGGATAACAAATGTTTTGAGGCTTTCTGTTACAATGCTGACATAAAGCCACGCCACAGAGTGAAAGTGCAGTCAAGAAATTCTTCTATGACTAAGTTATGATTTTATTTTGTTAGGGAAAATTATGGAAGGGACAGGAAATAGCTGTAAAAAGGCTCTCAGAAAGCTCAAATCAAGGCCTTGAAGAGTTCAAAAATGAGATCACACTTACAGCAAATCTACAACATGTGAACTTAGTTAGACTTCTGGGTTACTGCACAAAAAGGGATGAGAAGATTCTGATCTATGAATACCTGTCAAACAAAAGCTTAGATCATTTCCTCTTTGGTCAGTTATACATGACTCGCCCCCTACTAAGTTTTTTATTCATTTATTTAAATTAGCACAGTAATTTGTTATTTGCTAGTTACATGGGTATGTTTGATACTTCTGAGTCCTAACTTGCCGCTAAACCCAATTAGACTTCAAACCAGCGATGATTCTAGAATGCATTGCTTCTGCAACTATGCATTTTGGTGTCTAATAGTTCAGGATTGAATTTAATGCAGATCCAAGGAAATCAATTCTTTTAGATTGGAGCAAGCGTGTCAATATCATTCATGGGATTACTCAGGGCCTTCTGTATCTCCAAGAGTACTCAAATTTTACCATAATTCACCGAGATCTTAAAGCTAGTAATGTTTTGTTAGACCATGAAATGAATCCCAAGATATCAGATTTTGGTATGGCTAGAATTTTCAAGAAATATGACCTTGAAGCAAACACAAGCAGGATCGTTGGAACTTAGTAAGTAAATTGGCATTGATGACATATTTTTCTTGTTCCTTCATGTATCTAATCAGTTCATATTGGCTTTGTAGTGGGTACGTACCCCCCTGAGTATGTGAGAAAAGGCATATACTCAACAAAGTTTGATGTTTATAGTTTTGGAGTCCTTCTCTTGCAAATCATGAGTGGAAAGAGGACTTCATGTTATTACGGCCCACATGAAACTATGAACCTGTTGGAATATGTAAGTTATTGAATATATTTTCTGTGACCAATCTATCCTTTTTACTTAACGATTTATTATTAGTTTGATTGATGCTGAAATTACACACGTTGGATACTGGGATGCACAGTTCATGAAAACTTATTATTATTTCAGGCGTATAAGCTGTGGAGGGAGGGAAGAGGTGTGGAGTTTTTAGACCCTTCATTGGATGATACAACATCACCATGTAAAATCATGAGATGCATGCAAGTTGCTCTGCTGTGCGTTCAAGAGAATTCTGCAGACAGACCTTCCATGTTAGAAGTTGATTCACTTCTCAAGAATGAAGCTGCGGCCATTGTTACTCCCAAAACACCAGGTTTTTCAGTCAAAAAACATGGGGATGAGGAAGATACGTCTAAGAAACTTCCTTCAGTTAATGACGTTACAATTTCTCAACTTGCACCAAGATGATGGCATGGAGCAGAACATTGTTGTATTGAATTATGAATGAACTCATTTTCGGTTATCTCTGACTTTGTTCCCTCCACTGCGGGAGACACTAGATTGGAACTAGAGACTGTTGGTACTGTCGCCTTTAGCCAGAGGCTGTACAGTTTATTAGCCTACCAAGTGTCGGTTAACAACGTCGGGGTTAGTTCACGCTGGTTATATCCTTACGTTGTTGAATACTTATATCATATCCTTAGTATCTTTAAATATACAAGTATGATAAAGTAAGCTAAGCCAGTTGCCATATATCTATATATATAGTTCAATTTTACATATGCACTTCAATGGAATAGCATTTACAAAGAGTTCCACAAGCAATTGAATGTGGCCATAGAAATATTGTTAACACTGATCTTGGGAATATACTGCATGAGATTATATTTGCAGCATTCGTCTTTAACTCCTGAAGTTGCCAAATGTAGATTACTAACCGAGATTATCGGCAGCAGAGAATGGTCCAGAATATCTTAGCCTGGTTTAGAATCAACTTGGAAATGATATAAAATGAAATAAAACCTTCTTGCCTAATAAAAGTGTGTATTGGTCCAATTTCCCTGCTTTAATTGGAAAATTCTAAGACCCTAAATAAGTAGTCTAGACTCAAAACTATTTAAAAAACAGTGACATTAACTAATTCTCCACACACATAACTAATAAACAGTCACTATACCACACTGATGGCTAAAATATTATGTACTTTAGCAGTTGCCTTCAGCAGTCTTATGCTCTTAATACATATACTTGGCTTCCATTCTTGATGAAAGTTTAAATAAAGAAAGTAGTTATCACTGTCCATTGTACAAGAATGGAAAGAAAATTACACGTCCAAAAAGTTTTTGCAGCACTATCGGGCCACAAGTTGAGAGATTGTTGCTTCATTAACTGAACATTCTTGCTTCTGAACAAATTCATTTGGCTCCTGCACATCCTTTTCTCTTGAAAACGCCGGCTTCTTTGGGATTGCAAGAATAGTTTCATTTCTCAACATGGAAGAAATTTCCAACATGGATGGCCTGTCATTTGCATCTTCCTGCACGCATAATAAAGCTATTTGCATACACCTCAATAATTTACATGGTGAAGATGTGTCATCAAGTGAAGCATCCGCAAACTCCATTCCTCGTCCTTCTTTCCACAGATCATAAGCCTGAAACCAATTCCACATTAACCACCAATGACTTCTTCAATAAAAGCAAACAAAGCTTTCTACAACTTTAACACAAGTTATAGATATCAACTTTACTTACATATTCCATGAGGTTTAAATTTTCATTCTCACCATAAAATCTTGCTGTCTTCCTGCCACTTATAATTTGTAAGAGTAGAACTCCAAAGCTGTACACATCAGATTTTATTGAGTACAAGCCTTTCTGTATGTATTCAGGAGGGACATAACCACTGCATCCAATAAATAAAGCAATACGATGGATTAGTAAACTAGATGAATAGCAAAATCATCTAGAGGAAATTTCAAATTGTGTCCAACAAATACTTACTATGTTCCAACAATCTTGTCTGTGTTGGCTTCATGTTCGTCTTTTGTGAATATTCTTGCCATACCAAAGTCTGAGATCTTTGGCTTCATCTCATCATCTAACAAAATGTTGCTAGCTTTTATGTCTCTATGAATTATTGTCAACCTAGAATATTCTTGTAGATAAAGAAGCCCTTGAGTAACACCTTCAATAATGGCTACGCGTTTGCTCCAATCCAGAAGAAGCCGCCTAATAGGATCTGGTTTAGAATTGGTGAACAGTTAAGAGAAAATTTATTTAATCAAAATTGTTTAGCTAACCATAATTAAAGGAACCTTATATGACAGGTTCAAATTTAATCTTATGCTCACAATTCTTCGATTAATTGTGCTTAATTTGCTCCTTTCATCATTTTTCCTAGACCATATATATATAAGGAAGCTTGATAGAAACCATGTGCTCTTGAAAAAAATATTTGTAAAGATATTTGCACCAGAATACTGTGTATCAAAAAAGAAGCCACTCACTATAAAAGGATGAGAAAAAGTTTAGTTCATGTTTATAGTGGTGTAGAGTATCTGCCCTGGTATAGACTGGGGGCTATGGCGATGTGATGGGTATTTAATCCCTGACCTTCATTCCCTTTAGGCCTTAGGTCCAACTAAACCTTCTACAAACCTTCCAAAAAAGGGTTCATATTTATCTTATTAAAATATACATTTAACAATGATGCATTACATACAGAGTTTAACTTTTTAAGTCAAAATTTGAAACAGTCGCTCATTTAATATTTAGAGATGTGAAGATTGCTGACCAAATAGATAGCAATCCAGGCTTTTGTTTGGCATGTACTCATAGACCAACATCTGTTCTTTCCTTTCAATGTAGAAACCCAATAGCCGAACAAGATTCACATGTTGTAGTCTTGCAGTAAGCGTTACCTCATTTTTTAATTCCTCAAATCCTTGTGTAGAAGTTTTTGATAACTTTTTCACAGCTACTTCCCTGCCATCTCGTAGTATGCCCTGGAGAAATATATAGTCACTTGTAATTAATATCGTTGATTGGGATAAGGTAATTTGAAAACATGCATATCCTTTGCCTTCACTAATTTGTGCCTAGGAAGTTTACAATGTTCCACAAAATTTCAATAATTTAAAGGACAGAGAATGCAACTAACTCCCGATGAAGGATTCCAGCGATAATAGGTCTAAATTTTAATGGTGAACCACTAGAAAAATTGATTCCACTACATCTACCATTTTTTACTAATGTATTCTGCATAGTCATACACTATGATCAATGTAGAACAGGATTAGATGCGATGACTATAGGGTTGTGTAGTTAATTTTGTACCTTGTAAACAGGACCATAACCACCCTGGCCAAGTTTATTTTCAATTGAAAATCTATCCGTGGCCAACTCAATATCGGAAAAGCTGAAGACATGCAAATCAGGAACACTGCCATGAAAAGGTCCTGCATCTCTAGCTGCACTTATCATTCCTGCGGATAGATCAGAAAACGGTTGAATAAACAGAAGTCAGTGTCTTCAAACATGACCATAATCAATATTCAGAAATTTATAGGGGTACAAACATAGCTGGAGAAGTTACTTTTTGATTTGAATAATCTCCTCCTTAAGTAGTAAATTATGACGCCCAATAGGATAACAGATATAGCAGTTGTGGTCAAAATGATAACTAGTAATTGCCAATTATGGTGTTCATTGTCATCAACCTGTTGTGCTGAGGAAATATCCACACTAGAAATTAATTACTGAGAAAAGTGATCAAAATATACATAATTACTAGCGTCAGTTCTTTACCTGCTGCAGTAGAAAGCACCCATTTGTCATCATAGGGAATTTGCCATACAATGTAACCAAGTAGCTTCTTTTCCTTAGCATAAGACACCTTAATTTTGACGGCATCAACATCATCAAAACCTATCCAAGTTGATCCAATAGAGCAGTAGTTGACCACATAAGTAGCATTATACAGTACAGTTGCTCCATGCTGTTGAATGTAAGCCTTGATCTCCTTATAGCTCATATCTCCTCCTTTAGTAATTGCTGGACCTGTTGCAGGTGCACCAATTGCATTGTCCCTGGGGTTCCTAAGTTTCCAGGCATATCCATAGAAAGGCAATGACAAAACCAACTTGCTAGCAGATATTCCGCTACCTATCCATCGGTTGATGCCAGTGTCTGTGTTGACATGACTTGAAGGGTCATACAAGGCTGCATGTGCTGCAGTAAAATTTGCCCGCTGAGGCGTGTAGTAGTCATAATCCATAACATTTAACCAATTCAAGTTAACTCTAATAGACTCCACCGGGTAAGATCCAAAATCAGTTCCTGGTTGATATGAAACAGCTGCAGTTAAGATCAATTCTGGATAGCTATAGTTTGTTGCCTCAGACTTTGCAGCTGCTCTCCACTCTTCAAAGAGCAGTCCCATGTTGTTCATGTCATGTCAGAGCTTGTGTTAGCAGAACCCCATGATAGATCAAGGCCTTGGAAACCATAGAGCCTAGCCACTCTTATTGAAGACTGAATGAACAATTTCCTTGAAGAAGCATCGCTTACCATCAATGAATACAAAGTGGTATTAGCACTCCCACCCCCAACGGAAAGAAATGTGGTGACAGATGGGTTCTTCTGCTTGACAGTGCTTGTGAAAGAAGAGAAGGATCCTTCATCAGCTGAGATAGAGATCTCATAGGAGGAAGAGTTGACATCAGCAAAAGCGCATATCAGGTGAGTATAGAGAGCAGAGTTGATGTCAGAAATGGGAAAGCCGGAACCGTAAAACCAGTAACCAGCTTGTACCCAAGATTGTGCCTGTAATGGTTGAAACTCTTGGTAGAGAAAAGCTTGAAAAAGGACAAGTGCAGCCGCAGCTCTGGACAGCATGAAGGTAAGTTTTCCAGTGCAAAATCTCGGCAACATTGTTTGCTTTATGCTACATATATGTGTGATATAGTTGACTATATTCTTGACTATGTGTCACTAACGACAATAGGTTTTGGAGTTAGCCATTGTTGTCTTGATTTGCTTAACGGGTGTGGTGTGAATTGGAGATTGATTAGTCGTATATATAGCTTCTCAAGTAACTTTATGTATACCTTCACGCCAGGTATGTATTTCATTGGGTTTGAGAAGACTGTTCTTTATTTTTCTTGATGAGTACGAAGAAAAATGAAGTTTGATCAATCAAGCATATATTTGGTTTTCATAGCTAATTTATTTATGGAAGTTACGTTCGCAAGTTAATGGATTTGAAAATTCTGACAATATAAATATAGGTTCGTTAAATGCTGTGGCATTAAGATATTTTGAATTAATTGTAGGCCTTTATGTTTCTTTTTTTTGTTTTCATTAATAACAAATGAGAAAGTCTGGTAAGGACTAGAAGAAGAGACAAAATTATTTCCCTTATCGTTACATTACACATGTACAAAGCAAATAAAAAGGTTAAAGCAATGAAATTTTCAAACGACATCTAAATTGCCTGCATTATTTTTTTGTAATTTCATGTTAGTATTAAACTTATAATTTAAGTTGTTCTGCTAATGTTTTGTTGCTAGATGCACGGGAAGTCAATGGACCAATTGCAGTGCGAGATAGCGCCAATACCGGGACGATCTGCAAGAGAAAATGGTCAATGCCCTCAGCCTGATCAAGCTTGTAATATGCACTTTATTTTGGCATAAGGAGTAGTTGTGCTTACAATTTTTCTACGACAAATTACGCGTATTCGTGGCTATGGGGACGTTGAAATTAATGACATATGCTAATTTTCTTTTCCGCGTGCTTGGGGACATTGAAATTAATGACACTATATTAAGACCCGCGCAATGTTAGGGAGGATAACACATAGGGATTAATTTTAAAATATAGTAGGAATAATTAGATTTGTATTGGCTATATAATAAAAATAATGTAATATTTATTTAAGATAAACTAATAGTCTAATAAGATTTAAGAAAAAAAAGACCAAATAAAACAAAAAGTATATCGGCTTTTTGATCATTTGCAATGTAATGAAAGCCTATGTATGCATAATATTCAGACATGCTTCATTATTTTGCTGCCATATTTCTCCTTTCCCTTTTTTGCATCAATCTATTTTTCTCACTTGTTCCCCTTTTTTTAATTGGGCTACTTGTTGGTGTAATTTGCTTGTTTTTTTTCGTCTTGAAGGTTCGAAACAAGATTGGCTCTTCATTTGATGTAGATATATGTTTTACTTCTATTGTTTTCTTTCTTGTCCCTTTGTAGATAATCTCTTCATTCAATGATGTTTATTGAATTTGATGGTACCTCTTTTTGCTTGAGCTTTTTATGAGTCTAAGCTCTTCATCAGATAATACTTCTATTGGTGAATGTGGTTCCTAAATCATAATAGGGATAAATGTTAGAAATAAAATTTGTTTACTTAACGTATAAACCATATGCTTGGCAATTGTTTTTGTTTATTTTTCTAATTTTAGAATACTAAATGTGTGAGTTGTATTTGTATTCTTGTTACCTGTTTGATTTGTTTGAAGAGTGGTTGAGTTTCAGAGTTGGGCTCAAAAATCTTTGTGACAATATGGTTGTGGAACCCTTCTTTCAGGTTGTGATTGTTCATCTTTACTTCAAATATGAGTATGCGATTACAGAGGTTTTGCAATTTTGATGGCATCTCAAAGTTGTTCCCATATTGTTGGCTCTTTAGCTCTATTGCTATTGTGCCTAGTAGTTTTTGAGCTTCTCGATCAAAAATTGTAAATGCTGCTGCAACTGTATAGTCAAAAACTTTTAATTGCACCATGAACTTAAAGTGAATAGAGTTAGAATTGTTAATTTAATTTGATTTAAAGCATGATATTATTCTTTTGTATTTTTACCTTGTTGTTGGATACTTGGATTCTTGCTGACATGATTTGCAAATATATTTGTCCCCCTCTTGCTGCAGTTTCTTCATGCAATTTTTATATCTAACATAACTCCAATGAAATGTGTCATCAATTTCATTGATAGTAGCCAAGATTGTGAATATCTTTTCCTATTTTTTCATATGAAGTTAATTATGTAGAATTATATGACTTATGTGTTGAGATAATGCTGTATTAAAATGTACTTGAGTATCTGATTCCCATTTCATGGCTATTATATCATGTAAAGATCTTCAATTTCTAAGCATCCTCTTTTCGGGGTCTGCGTTGGCATATTATTGGCTTGGAATTTCCATTATTTCTTGATTTTCTTCTTTATTCCTGTTAAAGAGGTATCGTGTAATGCATTTGTTGAATAAGAATATAAAAGATTTGAATTTTGAAAAAGGCATTATGTAAGTAATACTTGCTTGTAAGTTCTACAAATTCTTGAGTGTCTAAGTTTATATACATTCTTGTACTTGAAGTTGAGCTAATTGAATACGCATCTGCATGTAATATAAAAATTAAAACAGAGAAACCAACATACTTAGATATCGAATACATTTAGTAAAATGACAAAATTAGATGACATATTCCTTTTAATAACACTATTAATAATATAATTAGTGTAGAATTTAACACATCAGACTATTTGTGAACACGACAGTATTTATAGAAGCTGAAATAATTATTGATATGAGAAGTCTTTTTTGGTTTGTATTTTGAATTGATAAATTAGTCAATGGTATTCAGTGAATACATTTAACTATAGTAGTTTATTGGTGAAAGTATTTTATTGTTATTTATTTTAAATACAATATGTAAACCAAAATAATTAAAATATTTAAAAGAAGTTATTAAATACTTTTAATAAATCAAATGATCATACTATTAAAAGATAAAAAGATATGTTTTATATAAAAAACATTTAAATAACAAAGAGGCTGTGCACCATCATTTTGGTTACAAATTTAATTTTCCAATGCAAATGTAGATTTTAGAAATTAAATCTTTATAAGCTGTCTTTTGATACTTTTTTTTTTCCTTTTTAGTTCATTAAAAAATAGAAAACATTTATTTTAAACAAAAAATAATATAAACATTTGTTGGTTAATTGATATAGCATTGGACTCCACTATTTTTTATCACTAAAAATCTTAATGTTGTATTTGATAAATTGCTTTTATTGGTGAATGTGTTTTTTTTTTTTTTTTTTGGTTTATGTAAAGTTATATTTAAAATTGTTGTATGTGTTATCCTTTTTAAAAAATATATATATAAACAAAAATTTTTCCCCTAATGTAAGCATACCTTTGAATTTGTTTAACAAAGTAGATGTGACAACGACAATCTTTGAGCCTTTTATTTGGGTTATCAATGGTCTGTCAATTTGAGCAACTATATGTCTCCACATGATGACTTTGACTATAACATACCTAAAAATTGAATAAGTTTAATGAATAATCATATAATTTTCATTTTTTTTGTGAGATTGTTTAGAGTAAAGGGAAAGCAAATGGAATATGGTAATTTGCAATTTTGCTTTACTCTTTAAGCATCAACTCCATGTTGCATATTGTTGTTGGTTTCCTATTGACATATACTTGTTCTTCATCTCCTAATGCATGTAGTCTTCCAATGAGATATGAAATAAGTGGTAAATTTTGTTAGTTTTTTATTTCTTTGGTAGAAGAATACTTCAATATAAAATGGTTATTAATGATGTTACCTATTAATATGTTTCTCTCACCCACCCTTTGGGAGATTGTTTGAAATAAAGTAAACTCAAAGTATTGTTGGGCAATAGTGTTGACAGGGTCATTGATTTCCTTCATAATAATTGTCGGTAAAAAAAACCCTTTCAATGTTCCTTTTATAGGTCTATACTTTTCATTTGCTTAAGCTATTTTCAAATTTTTGATGATGTAAGCTTTTCCCTCTTTTAACATTTAAGTGAAATTCAAGATCATATTTTTTTGCACAATTATGTGAAGAGGTGTTCCCTGCATAATTATGTAAGAGAATGAGAATATAATAAATCAAGCGGGACAATTTTTATTGTTTTATGGGTAATTTTTATTTTTTTTTTGAGAAAATGTTAATTAGTAGAAAATAATGCAATGTTACTCGCTGTGAGAGAAGAGAAATGCATGGAAACAAATTGATGGATATTTTGGGTACATTAACGGGAAATAACTGAAATAATAAGCGGAGAAAATAATTTTCAAAATTAAAAATGTTATATATACATCTTTAAAAGAGATGTATATTATTTATTTATATGTTAAAACTAGATTGTAAACATATAAAAATTAAGATAAATTAGTTATAATAAATAATAAAAATATAAAAAGATAGAATAATATAGATATAAGTGTTGGTATATTTAAATTCACATATGATATTTGAATGTCATAAATGTATAAAGTAATTTAAAAGATTCAATGTGGATTGGACGCGTAAGTTGCAATTTCTATCATCCATCCAAACCTATTTGCCCCATCCAAATCGAAGAAATAAAGTAAGTTAGACCATCATAAGATCTTAAATTTTGTTGCATGGTTTTCATAATAGTTAATATGATTATGGTAGCAAAAGTAACTTTAGTTGAACAAAATGTGGAAGGCGAATGAAATTCGAAATTCATAAGTCAACAAACCTATTAAAGGACCTATAATTTATTTAGACATCATGAGTTAGTTAATCAACTTGTCCTCAATGACATAAAAAGTACTTTTATAGTGATATTTAGTTTAGTTAAACATTAGAAGAATGACACAATATATTATTAAACATGAGTAAAACTAAGTACCTATTTATCAAGTACGATCATTTCTAAGTACATTGGCTCTTCTTGGTTTGCTGGTGTGAAGGTATGCCAGAGTCGAACCACATGAACTTTTAAAAACCAAGCAACATAATATGTGGTGAGATCTCAGAGGAACTAATACTCCATAGTAGATTTTGTGTTTTGTTTGTGGAATGCAGAGTAAGTAGAGAATAAGAGGTTGAAGATGTAAACTGTATATTTGCTATTAGTGAATATGTAGTTATATACAATTTTGGTGGAGTTAGTATAATTGTTTTTTTTTATTACAATTGTAACTATTTTTTTTTTTAATCCTAATAATTTTCCAGTTATGATATATTGTTAAATTATATTTAAGACAATAATTTGGTTTCATAGAAAATATTTTAAAAGATATATTTTGTAGATGCTAGTTTGTTGGATAGGATTTTTGGGCAGAAGCATAATCATTGCCTGTTAAAACATGTCATGAAAATAGATAGTTTAGAAAACCCCTTGATTTAAATGTCATTGCTAGAATTAAAATGCAATGATATCATATTTTAAAATTTGAATAATCTGTTGAAAGTGATAAATGGGATCAACACAATTGATTATGATATGTAACTGCCTATAATAAACATATGTGCATGCTGTCACAATTTCATGTTAATACAAAAGATGAAGCATGTCAAAGAAACCAATTATTTAAATAAAACAATAAAATTAACATGATGTCAGGAAGTCATCCAAAGATGAAGCAAGGATCATGGGATACAAAAATCACTTGAATTTTATGTTAGAGATATTGAAGCATTTGTTGAGAATAAATAGTCGATCCACAAATTTAACATAATTCTATATATGTATACTTACATTGACATTAGTAACATATTGACAAAGTGCACATTTGACAACAGGAGCTCCATAAGGATACATGAGTGTTGTTCGATAGTTCCCACAATGAACATGGGCAACTTGATTAGATACTTTATAATGCAGATACAAAGCCCATCAACAGTAGGTCAGTAAACAAAAAAGGGATTAAAAAAACAAAGTTTATGACAATATAAGATGGAATTCATCATCAAAATGATATAAGGTGAAGAAAACACAACAAATTAAACCAACACTGCATAAACACCCAACAACAGGCCTCTATTATTATGATTTCTATGGAAGGCAAATCTCCAAGAAAGGATGGAACCTTGAAGACTATAAAAACAGCACAAATTAGGGGCCTTGTTTCAAAATAGAAAGATAATGAACATAAGGGAGAAGATTAGGAAAGAATACTTGAAATTTTAGTCAATAGTCAATGAGACATCGCAAGAAATGACAACTAACCAATTTAATTTTTAGTTGTTTAGTCAACAACCATCACAGCTAATTACTCACAACATTAGTATGAAATTTGACCCTAGCCAAACCACATTTAGCAAGACATACAAAAGACCAGTATCATCTATGAATTGCATGTAAGAAAACTCGACAGCCTCAAATCCAACAATCAAACTTTTAACCAACCCCCTTTCACGGCCTCTTACAAACATACAGCTCAAACATACACAGCAATGATCAAGCAAATCAAAAGAACATCACAACAGTTATAAAATATAAAACAAATATTATCCAGTAGATAACACAAGAGAAAGCAAGAGAGGGAGGAAATAAGTACTTTATATGAATTCTTTTTTCCAAAAATCCATCAAAATAAATTACAAGCTGTGCTGAAATTTCACTGATTTACTTCAAAATAGATAAAAGACTCACTATGTAGACGTAACATTCTAACACTTGCAACAAAACGACCTCCACAGGCTCTGTATCTTCGCCTTCGCCACCTACTCTGAATGTGGGATTCCTTCGCCCCTTTCTCCATGATTCAGAAACGCAAAAAGATTGCAACTTTGGTGGATCAGGATTTAGAAGCGAAAGAAAATCGATCTGGGTCTGAATAAGAGCATGATTTTTGGTGAAAGGGTTTGGGCTCGCCGTCGGTCACTCGTTGGGAAGGGATGAACCGCCTCACCACCGCCGGACAATTGCTGTGGTGGAGCTGCTAAGAGCCACCAAAAAATGTAGACTCGCTGGAAGACGCGGAGCTTGTCGTCGCTCACCCAATGGGAAGGGGTGAACCGCCTCGCCACCGCCGGATTCACTGCCACTGCGCCTTGCCTTCGCTGGGCATGGGGGGAGCAAAATGAGAGATAAAGGGAGAAGGGCATTGTGCTGGGACAGCGAGAAAAAGACACAGTGAATTGGAAAAGGGCAAAGGGGGCTGTGTTGGGGGCAGGGAGGAAAAGAGAAGAAGGAAAAAGAAAAAAAAAAAAAAAAAGGGAAAAAATGAGGATATACCAGGTAACTTAAAAAGCTAACATGGTATCTTCTAAAATAACTAAATGTCATTTTGTGAATGTACCAATATCTTGTAATCAGAATTTATATATTATAAATAGATATGCTAGTTTTCCTTTCCTCGTGCTTTTAAAGAAGGAAATATGACAGAAGACCGGGTCTCCCTTCATTTTCGAAGTAGTATCATTAAATTACAAGTTCAAAAAGCAGTTGGTTCATCAATAATCCATTCCAACTAGGACGCGCAACCATTAAAAGCCGCAGCGTAAACAAAAAATGGAAATTTGAAGCTTGTAACAATATCTAGGAAAGACTTTAGTAGAAGAAAAATGTTCAGGAGAGGAAGTTGCATCATTTAAGTCAGATGGCTGTGGGAACATCATTTGACTCCCGAAGTGCACCACTGAACGCTCCTTGACTTCATGGGTCTGATCGTCGACGGTTCAACAAAAGGAGGTCCCACTGATGCATGACCAACAAATACTATATGGCAGTCAATCCAATCAAAAACTAAAACATCGTCCCTTTTAATATTTCTATTTATTTAAATTATTTGATATATTTTTAAATAAATATATCTAAATATAAATTATATTTAAATATATTAATTTAAAAATATACTAAATTATCTAAATAGACAAATAAATTAAAACGGAAGGAATATAATACTACAACCATGCCTATTAAAATTGCAAGTACAAACAACACCATAAGGGAAATGCTCCAATATGTTGGATTCGGCCGACCAACGACGTAAAATTTGTTCTCGTAGTCATTGATCTTTAGTAAAGGTTTTCATGCAAATGGCAGAAGTTATTGTTGTTTTCTCCCAACTGTTCTTTATGTTGGTCGGTGTTCTCATTTATTTCTAATTAGTAACAATTATCCAAAGCAGTGACTAGTGGTATGTCAAAGAAAATGTTCGTGGTTGATCCTTTTGGTTATCCATTGACGCGGTAAGGAAGTAGGTGTTACTATACTGTTAAAATCTTTACCAGAATTTTATTACTATATGGCATTATTATTAATTCTTAAATAAATAAATTATTTATTTATATTATCCAACCGTTACCATAATTTCTGAAAAAAATTTTAGTTATGTTCTTTTGATTGTGTAACATTGCTTTGATTTAGATTTCTTTAAGCGCGTAACTCTTGAATCCACTGAAGAAAAGAATAGATTTTTAAAATAGAGTTCATATATAGTTGAAAAGATAAATTATGAATATTCGTTCCTTGTAGGGACTAGGAATAGTAGAAGAATAAATTCAAAAGACAAATTGTGTATACTCGTTGAATACTTATAGCATATCCTTAATATCTTTAAATATACGAGTGACACAAGTTATTCTTATAAAAAAAATAAAAATAAAAGATAACATAAAAACTCATATAGTTATCATCATAAGTGGAATAATGACAAAGTAAGCTAAGCCAGTTGACATATATCTATATATAGTTCGATTTTACATATTAATTAATGGACTCTTACATGACTTACGTATGCTGCATGTAATGGAATAGCATTTATAGAGAGGTCCAGGATGAATAGGTGACAGCCATAGAACTATTGTTACACTTGAAATTATACTGATCTAGTGACCTTAGGAATATACTACTTGAAGTTATATTTGCGGCATCCGTCTTTAATTCTTGAAGTTGCCAAATGTAAATAAGTAACCTAGATTACCGACAGTAGAGAATGATCCAGAACATCTTAGCATGGTTTATAATCAACTCGAAAATGATACAGATTGAAAGAAAACCTTGTTGCCGAATAAAAGCCTTTGTCCAATTTCATTGCCTCAATGGGAAAGTTCTAAGACCCCAAATAAGTAGTCAAGACTCATAATCATTTGAAAAATAGTGATATTAACTTATACTTCACACACGGAACTAATAAATAGTCACTATATAACCACACTGATGACTGAAATATTATTTAATTTAATTTAACATTTATTATGTAACGTGCCTTCAGCAGTCATATACTCGTATTACGTACACCTGGCTTACTGATGAAAGTTTGAATAAAGGCCTTCAACTTTTACTTCAATATCTGCCGCAATTAAAAAAGAAAATACTTATTACTTTTAACGTGAAACACAGGTATTTATTTCTTCATTGGCCTTGTTATTACTAAAGTAAACTAATTATATTATATGTAGCACATATCAGCCCCGACCTGAGCCTGGCCCTCGTCCTTAAGATCCCCAAGCATTAGAAGCTGCAAATACAATAAAAGGTTATCCTTTAATTAGAATGTTAAAAGATGAAAAAACAGAACTCGTGGGCACTGTTATATATATCATTGAAGATCTTTACAAGAACTAGTTTTTAAAGTTATAAACTATTTAACTATATAAAATGAATCTTTTTACCTTTTTTTTTTTAAATATGACTGTGCTATATGGAAAGGATGATAAATACAAACATTTTAAATATTTTTAATTGTGTCAACATTTTTATATAAATAAATAATTCTGTCAACAATATACACCATTGCAAGGATCAAATCTATTGTTTCAAAATGATTTTTATATCAAACATCTATAGATTCATTTACCTCACACATATGACTAATTCAATTATTTAAAATTTTAAATATCCTATATTCTCTATAAAAATGACGGTATGCCAAATACCATTCTAGAAATATATGCTATAAAAGGAATTTAGATACAGGCATGCGTTGGCAAAGAGCTATATAATTCTCATTTTCTGAAGTTTATTTTTCTCCTTAACTTTTTCTCCCAACTCAAAAGCTAAAGGGCAATCCGTAACGAAAGAAATGCTCAGCTCAAATGACTACGGATCCGTTTTTTACATATACTTGTAAAATAACTTTTATTACATCCGCAATAACCATAAGTTATGCGCAAAATTTCAATTTATCATCCAGTTACTCATCCGTTAGAACTGTAACATAGACACGAAGGATCCTTTTTTTTCCCCCTCTTTTTTAGCCTAGAGTGATGTTTAATTTCATTGCAAGAAAATTGGGTATATAGTAGCATAATATAAAACTAATTCATAGCACTTACCAGTTTTAGAAAGTGTCCAATTGTTGTCCCCAGCAACATGCCAGGCAAAATATCCAGTCAATTCTTTTCCTTTGGCATAAGTCACCTTTGCAAAGACACTCTG
Source organism: Pterocarpus macrocarpus (assembly GCA_031439585.1). Taxonomy (NCBI): domain Eukaryota; kingdom Viridiplantae; phylum Streptophyta; class Magnoliopsida; order Fabales; family Fabaceae; genus Pterocarpus; species Pterocarpus macrocarpus. The sequence continues at coordinate 46,512,820 of CM062513.1, forward strand.
AGTATCATCATAGCCAACCCATGTTGTCCTAGAATAACAATAATTCGTGACATATGTAGAGTTATACACAGTCTGTGCCCCCTTACTTATGAATTGAAGGAGTAGAAGCAGCACCATTTGCCGGAGCAAACAATCCATGGTCATTAGCATTCACCAAATTCCATGCATAGCCATAAAACGGCAACCCAATAGCTAATTTGTTTGCGGGCACTCCTATAGCTGAATCCATGATGTGACATCTTGATCTCCACTGAATCGTCCTTGTGGATTGTACAATGGTGCAGGTGGCTGTGTCGAGGTATTGTACCCAGTTGAAGTGAAAAGTTCATAGACCATGACGTTCGCCCAGTCCAAGTTATTGGCAATAGCTTGACCAGGGTAATATTGCAATGGTGATATCGTGTCAGAGTTAGCCAGCAACTGCAGCAGACAACAACAATGGTGTTTTGCCAGAGGTCCTAGATTCTTGAGCAATAGCTGCTCTCCACTCATTGAGGAGTAAGCCAAGGTTGGTCTTGTCCTTGCTTGTATTAGGGTACTCCCAATCAAGATCAAGGCCGTGGAAGTTGTTTGCTCTTGCTACTTGAATTGAAGAATCTATGAAGGCTTTGCGGGTATTGCTTTGGCTAGCCATTGCAGGAAATTAAAATGTTCTGAAAGCCCACCTCCACCTATGGATAGAAGGGTCTTCACTGAAGGGTTCTTCTGCTGGACTGTTTGTGTGTGAAGGTTGAGAACGTGGCTGAACGTAGGGTGACCTTGTTGGTGTTGGAGTCTAGGTTTGCAAAAGCACAGAACAAATGAGTGAAGTAGGAGGAAACAACAGCTGAAACATCAAGCCCGCTGTCATAGTACCAGTATCCTCCTTTCACTACTGCAGCTTGTGCAGAGGAGAAGAAATTCAGTTGGAGCAACACAAGGATTGTGAAAATCAGGAGTGAAAGGGTTTCGGACTTGGCCATTGTTTTCTTGCTTTCCTTGACGGGCGAGTGCTGAGGTGTGGCGTTAGATCTAGATCAGTTATACATGTAAGCTTCTCAAGTAAGTTTATTCCTTCACGCCAGGTATACGTTAATTCAATGGATGTGAGAAAACTATTCCTTAGTTTCCTTGATGAGTATGAAGAAAGATGAAGTTTGCCTAATCAAGCATATATGTGATCGAGTTTGTAATATGGGTCGGACTCAGGTGAATACCTCAAAAAATATCCACCCATGAATATGTGAGGTGGCCTTCTCATATTGAGACGTGTGGTAAAGATGATGATAAACCCCTTTTTTGGTGTTTTATGATAGAAACTCTTCATTCCTGTCTTTCCCTGCTCTTCGTCCTCTTTCATCTCTCTCTCTCTCTGTCTCTCTCTCTATGCTCTCTGCCGCTTCCTCAAAATGTGGTTGAGAATATCAATGACTAAGGAGACAATGTTGAGTCCGACGAGGTCCGGATGGAGCTTCGGCGCGATCTGCGATATCTTGGTTGCTTCAAGAAGAGAGAGATCGACGGTATTGTTGGTGGTCGTGGACCTTGTGATGGCGGTGGCAACATCCAGCGGTGCCCAGTTGATCAAACTCATCATCTTATTTTAGAGAGTTCGAATCTTGTTGAGTTTTTTTTGTTTAAAGTTCGAATCTTTCAAGATTCAAACTTTACTTGTTGAGTTTTCTGTTTAAAGTTTGAATCTTGTTGTGGTGAGTGTGAAGGGAGAGGGAGAGAATGAAGGCAGAAGTGTGAGGAGAAGGTGGAACTACCATTGATTATTCGGCGCTATCTACAGTGTTTTTTGTTGGTAAAGGAGCATGGTGCATGGTGAGATTGTGAGGTGTATCGATGTACCAATCACCTATGATGCATTGTAATAATATCTAATTTTAAGAAAATTTAAAATATAATTAAATATATTTTAAAAATTAATTATTATACACTGATAGTGTAAAATTATATTGATAATATAAAATAATTTTATATTATTAGTGTAATCAAAAAATTTTATCAGTATAATTTTACTCTGATAGTATAAAATTATTTTATACTATTAATATAATTTTACACTATCAGTGTATAAAATTATACTGATAAAATTTTTATAATTTTTAGAAATTAATTTTTATATATTAATAGTGTAAAATTATATTAATAATATAAAATAATTTTATATTATCAGTATAAAATTATATTTATAGAGTAAAATTATACTGATAAAATTTTTTGATTATATTAATAGTATAAAATTATTTTATATTATCAATATAATTTTATATTATCAGTATATGATAATTAATTTTTAAAATATATTTAATTATATTTTTAAATTTTTTTAAAATTAGATATTATTATAATATATCATAGATGATTGGTGTATCAATACACCTCACAATCTCACCGTCAGATTGCAAGGTGCATAATACACCTTTGACCAGCGAAGAGCATCGCAGTCGACGCCTGATTATTCTGGGTCGTGTTCTTTTTCTCATGTTTCCTGTTGAATCACCCATTTGAGTATTTGTTCTTTTGGTTACAGGGTTGTGTTTTTTGTGCAACCACAAAGTGGGCAAGCATAAAGATTGAATTTTTATTTTAATTCGTTTATCATTTTTTCTGTGCTTGTTACGTTGGAATGAAGGCACTATGCTTGTTACTCTCACTCCAGTGTGAAACTGACGAGAAGGTGAAGAAGAGGTGTTTAGAGGGAAGTTTCCATCTCATATATTCATTGGTGGATTTTTTTAAAATATCCACCTGAGCATGACGCTTGTAAGATATGCACTTTTCGTTTCTATTTTTTTTTTGGTCTATAAACTGGCTGTCTTTATAATTGTCGGTGGAAATTATTTGCATACATTTAGTTGTTAAATAATTTATTATTTTACGCTAAAATTGATGATACATAAGTTATTTAAGGTGTGTTTGTTTATATATATTTTAAAAAATTTATTTTTAATTAAAAATTAATTTAAATATATTTAAATATTTTTTTTAAAATAAATCGATTCTAAAAAAATATATTTTCAATTTTTTATAAAAATTGAAAGAAGTAATTTTTGATAAAAAATTAATTTTTAATATTTTTATTTATATAAAATGTTTAAATTTTATAATAATTTTAAAAAAAATTAAAATAAATATATTTTTAATATTTTTATTAAAAATAATGAGACTAAAAATTATTTATAAAAAATACGATTAAAAAAAGGGATGAAAATTTAATATATAATATCTCAAATTAAATAAAATATATAAGAGATATCCATTAAATTATTGATTCACCTGCATTACTTAATGGTGCATGCTCTGGTATATTGCACAAAATATATATTTTGTATATTTTGTGATTAAAGGTCAGATTATGATATATCTTGTGATGAGATTGTGAGGTGCATTAATGCACTAATCACCTATGATGCATTATAATAATATCTAATTTTAAGAAAATTTAAAAATATAATTAAATATATTTTTAAAATTAATTATCATGACAGTGTAAAATTATATTGATAGTATAAAATAATTTTACACTGTCAGTATAATGAAAAAATTTTATCAGTATAATTTTAATTATCATACACTGACAGTATAAAATTACACTGACAATATAAAATAATTTTATACTGTCAATATAATAAAAAAATTTTATCAGTATAATTTTAATTATCATATATTGACAGTGTAAAATTATACTGGCAATATAAAATAATTTTATACTGTCAGTGTAATCAAAAAATTTTATCAGTATAATTTTACACTGTTAGTGTATGATAATTAAAATTATATTGATAAAATTTTTTGATTACACTGACAGTATAAAATTATTTTATACTATCAGTATAATTTTACACTGTCAATGTATGATAATTAAGATTACACTGATAAAATTTTTTGATTATACTGACAGTATAAAATTATTTTATACTGTCAATATAATTTTATACTATCAATATATAATAATTAATTTTTAAAATATATTTAATTATATTTTTAAATTTTCTTAAAATTAGATATTTTTTTAATGCATCATAGGTGATTGGTACATTGATGCACCTCACAATCTATAGCATAATCCTCACCGTTCATCACAAAAAATGCACAAAATACACATTTTTACAAAATTACCATAAAACTCACCTTACTTAATAGTTTAGTTTATACAGTTTAATAAATTTTATATAAACTACGAATCCGAGAATCTTGTCTACCCCCATTTTTTTTTTTTTTTTTTCCCTTGCTGTGCTGGGACACGTTCATCTAGATTAGGGAAGTTACGACATCCGTTTTCCCACTTCACCTTAGCCTTTCATCGAACGCTCCATCTAGATTAATTTTTGTTGAAGTAAATGGACCGGTACAAATGTCTTTTGATGTACCCGCCGCCGCCCCCGGGGGGGGGGGGGGTGGTTGTTTTAATGAGTTTTAGTCAGTAGTCAGTATCATAAAAATAAATATAAAAATTTTTAGATTCATCGTCCAGGCAGAAAATTTTTTCATTATATAAATTTTATATTATTAATTAATCTTAAAAAATATGCATTGCAATAAAATTAATAAAAATAGGTAATAGATATTATATATATAAAAAAAGTTTCTTTCATAAAAAAATTTCTTTCATAAAAATTTTTTTTTTAAAAAAATAAGAGTTGAAGTAAAATTATAAATTTAAAAAAATTTAATTAGGATACATTAATAATATAAATTTTTTTTATATTATTATTTAATTAAAATTTTTATTTATATGATCATTCAAGTAATAAATAATTATATTAAAATTTTTTATTAATATAATAATATATATATATATATATATATATATATATATATATATATATATATACACCGATAATATATTTAAATTAAACTTATTTTATAAATAACTTAATAATTTATGAGTAACTCACAATTAAAACCCACTCGCATGTACCGGTCGACAGCACTAACATCCAAAAAATTGAGGTAAGTTACCCTCATTCAGACCACGATCAAGGCGCTTGTCCCAGTTCCTCTTGTTTTGCTCGAAGGAGTGGGTGCTTGCCCCTGGTGAAGACCACCAACGTGCGCTCCAACCATCGGGAACCTCTTCCTTCCACCATCGTGCCCCCTTCACAGATCCAATTGCCGCTTTCGACTTCTTCGAGATCCTGAAGGCCATGGTGGCCATCTTCTTCTTCCCAGCGAAATCCGCCACCATCGGCGAGAAGACCATTTCCCTTAGCTAGTTTCCCATTCCCAACAAGTCAACAACCTTGTCTGTGACTTGTGACTGTTTCCTCAAGGCATTGCTGAGAGGAGAGAGAATGGCTAGGAGAGAAAGAGGGAGGGAGGGAGAAACAGGTGGCAGTTTCGCTGTAGAGGGTGCAGCACAGTGTGTTGTAAATCAGGGGGCTAACGAATGGGAAGGAAGGGGCTATTTGTGTTTAGGGGGCTAAAGAATGGGAAGAAAGAGCCGATTTGTGTTTTTTGATTTTTGTTTTCACGAAAGGGGTGATTTGTGTTGCGATGTGGTTCACGGGTGAAACAATGGGTGTGCGGCTATATGATAGAGGGAAAGATTGTGATTGGTGACAAAGATGGAAGAGGACAATGCGGTGGTGGTTCACGGTTGAGAGTGGTGGCGTGAAAGATGATGGTGGTTTCTGGTGACTTTTTGCGGCTAAAGGAGATGGTGGTAGTTTCTCCATCTTAACAGTGGTTTTTTTTCTCTAAACTAAGACAATATTAAAGTTAATGATGATCCTAATCTATTTTTAATAATATTATATCATTGGCTCTATATGCTTAAATTAAAAAAAAAATTATAATATAATTCTATAATTTTAAATATAAAATTTAAATTTAATTTAAATATATTAATAATATAAAATAATTTTATATTATCAATTAATAAAAATAATAAAAAAATATTAATTTATATAAATAATTATTTATTATAATAAATTTATCATAATTTTTTATTTTTATTTTTTATTTTTATTAATTAATAATATAAAATTATTTTATATTATTAATAAATATTAATTACATTTATAAAATTTTTATAAATATAAAATAAAATTTTAAATAATATTAAAAATATAAAATCTTAACTGTAAAATCAAAATTTAATAATATAAATTTAATATTAATCAACCATCAACTGATACTAAAACTCAACATGCTCCAACCACAGGTTTCATCTTCGATTGACCTCGCATTTGAGACAAATGTCGATGCCTGGTTATGGATATATGCATCATATCTCTGCTTTGGACTAAAAAAAAAAAAAAAAAAAACTGTTTTCTGAACTGAAAAAAATAAAAATAAAAATAAAAATAAAAATAACGTGTCATGTTCCAAAGGATAACCTGAGCGCGTGATAGAGGCAATAGTACTCCGTGCCTATGCTGAGCGCGTCTACTCACGCGCCTACAATTTCTTCGTTAGATCCATTGACTATAGAGGACAAATACTGACGTTCTTAAATTCCTAGTTTTGGCCACTTGGCCATAGCTCAAGTGATAACAGTGGATTGGGGGGGGAGGGGTGGGGTACGTTCCGTTCCCATGTGATCCGATAGAAATAAACACTTATTTTGTGGAGTTAAAAGACTCTCCTGCTGTAACCATATCAGAGTTAGTAAGATGCTAAAATGAACTGGCTAGTGGCTAATTTTTATAGAAAATGTGCAAAAGAAAGTTATAAAAGATTAAATGTTGGTTAGAGATTTCGGAATAATCCAAAGCTTATAGCCTTTGTTTGGGAACAAAATGAGAAGGGAAAAAATTGCAAGAATCAAAATAAGGGGGATCAAAATGAAGAATTTGAAAATAATTTTTGTATCTCTTGTTTGGATGTCATACAAACAAGGAGAATGAAAATGAAGAGAATAATACATATTTATCTATCATTGATTTCTATTGAAATGATGTTTTAGAAGAATATGTAATTTATTATACTATGAACTACTTTTGCGATCTCCTTTTCATTTTTTGAGTGATTGTTTTTTGTGGAATTAAGGTTCAACATTCCTCATTTTCTTCTTGCCATAATCCCCTCAATTTCCAAACTAGCTGATATAACTTTCACCCTTAGCTTTCATTCCTCCCAAAATCAGCCCCTCCTTTTCGCCTGTTTCGAATAAAATGATAGTGCGTGCAAACATTTGCAATATAGAAGCCATCATAGAATGGAGTTCTGGCATTTATGTATAAGCCTAAGTTGAATTAATCATGAATGATTTTGTGCAGTTAATTCCCTTTATGTTAATTTATATTGTTACATCTCTTTTTCTTGAATTCATATCAACTTATTCAATAAGCATTTAGATGTAAATCCCATCTATCAATCTAATCTGGACCTATATTGAAGTGCAGCTAGATTTGGTGCTGTTTATGGGCGACTTTCATTGTTACTGCTGATCAACCTTTCGCACTGTGGTGATTTTTCGTAAATGCGATTTAGTGCCATTGCTTCCTCATGGACTACTTAATTGGTATAGATATAGCTAGTATACACCTAAGAAAAATCTGCATCCGTATTGAGCACTGAATGCCATGGCATTGCCCTGTACACATCTAAATCATTTAGGAGTGTTCCTTGGTATATGATTAGCATTAATAGTTAGACACTTGAATAAATTATCATGTTGCTGCATGGCAGGTTTATGTCCTGTTAGTTTTATCTTCATTGTGTAACTATTAAGATTTATTACGATTTTTTTTATTACATGACCTATCCCTCTCTTATTCTTTCCTTCCACTTTCGATTGTCCTATATTGAATTTTATTAGGTGATTTTGGTGATGAAATTGTTGAAGTCGTTTAAAGTGTTGCAAATCTTGAATTTCCTAAAATAGTTATATTGGGAAACCATGATTCCTTGTTTACTAAACAATTTTCTGGAAGGTGAAGTTTACATGTTTGTCCAAGAATCGTTGTGCATCTGTGTCTGGATAAATTTACTTTGTGGAGAGGTTCGTGTTGCTAGTTTCTTCCATGAGACTTAAAGATTTCTTCTCGTGTTTTTTGATGGGATATGAGGAAATGAATTTACAATGTGATCAAACACATATTTTACTCTCTCTCCGGCCCTCCACCCTTCCCCCCTAACACACACACAGACAATCCCGTCCATCCCAGTCTTTCTGGGAATACAAATTTGTTCTTATCAGTGTGTTATTACTTAATTTGCTTAAAAAATTTTTTCTTGCAAGTGTGTGTTAGATGCAAGTGCTGATTTCTAGTCCAAGTTTAAACTAACACTTCAATTTAAATGTTAGCGAGAAGGATAAAGTGCAGCTTCAGCTAGAATAATAAGCTTATCATCTACAAGGATTCTATTCATTATGGGACTTTTTTCCCCCTCTCGTCTAGTAATGAGACTTTTTGCGTATTTACCTATGAGTCTATTCCTGATGAAAACAAAATTGTTGTTACAATCTGTTGTTGAAATGCATTTATAAATGCCCTGGGTGAATAATGAGCTCATTAGTTTATCAAAAGAAAAATTATAGTAGTGATATGATGGGCCATTTTTTCTAGCCCATTAAAAGGCTTAAAAGAGATTTTAAGATACCAATGATGAATTTTTGCTGTGCAAGAAGCTTCCCAAGAGAAGTTACCAATTATTGAGGTGGAAAATTGACTACATAAATTGGCACCTTTCTCAACTTACCTTTTTTTGTCCCTATCATGGCTAATCTCCTTCAGAGATCACTTATAATACTTTTACATTTTTATAGAGCTCCTTTGAGAATTTATTGATCACTGAATCTATTACTGTAAAACTCAGCCTTGGCAAGGAGCATGTGGCTTATCAATGTTTAGACTTCCCTATGATAAAAGTGAGTGTAGCTGGTGGACGGCCATTTTCTTGTGGGGTTAACCTTTATTCCGGAAAAAGCTTCTCTATCTGAAAGGTGTGTATTGTAGCAAAATTTGATTTTGAAAAGGCTCAAATGCGTATTAATGTTTTCAGCTTTTCACCTTCACTTCTATTGCCTATAAAGTTAACCTCTTTGCTCTAGTTAGGTGATCACTTAAAATGAATGTTCTTTAATTTTTCCAACAGTTGGTCATATTATTATGCTTTTATGCTTCTAATGCACTTCTCATATCTAACAGCTATCTTCCATTGGCTCATTTATTTATTCTTTTCATAAAGCATAAGCTACTGTCAAAGTAGAGTTAGGTGGTCTCTTGTCTTGTCAAGGAGATGATGTTATGTGAAGTTCTACAATAGCTAAAGTTCCCCTTGTGCTTGAAAATCAATTTATCAAATTTGAGCTTTCTCTTAATATGGAAGCAAGGACATGGATGAGAGTGCTGAGAGAATCCAGAAGGCTACTCTTGGCACACCCGAGGATCATTTTCTTATATTATTGGCACACAATGGACCCACAGGTGCTACAACATATCAAATTTACTATGCGTTTGTTTAAATTTAAAAAAAAAAGTGATTTTGAAGTTTAAATTTTATATATAATTAAAAAAGATAAAAATTAATTTTTTTTAAAAGTTACTCTTTTTAATTTCTATAAAAAAGATGAAAATTAATTTTTTTTGCCCAAAAAATCCCAAACAAATACATAATTACTATCAACTCTGGTGGTGCTAGTTTGACATATATTATATAAAGAGTATTTTTTATTTTAATTTTTTGGTAGGCCTTGGTTCCGGTATGAATGATATATGTGGGAAAGATTGGGAACTTGGGGGTGATGGTGGTCATGGTGACCTAGGTAATATATACTTCAGGGTTTGGCTTATTGTTGAAGACATTCTCTTTTGTGGTTTGGTAGTCGAAATCAAGTGAACTGTCAAGGCTGAATTTTCTTTTCTTTGTTATTAAATTATTAATGCTATATAATTGGTTCTTCCAATTCAATGTTTGTGTATGTTCTTCCATGTATCAATTTATAGTAGTGATTCTGCTGCCCCTTCCAGTTTTGGTGGAATTGTACCTTAAGACGCAAAGTGTGAATGCGATGAAGATAATGCATGCATAGGAAATGAAATTTTTTTTTTGACCAAGATTATTGTATTTGTATAACAGATCTAGTACATGCAATCTCCTTGCTGAAAGGGAACAATCAAGTCTCTATTCCATTGGTTGTGTTCGGTCACATGCACAAAGAGCTGGCAGATGGCAATGGCTTTAGGAAAATGATTGTGGTCGGCGCTGACAACACCATATCATATGAATGGGGCCATTGTTCCTAGGGTCAAAGCCTTGCTTGATGAAATCAAGAGAAACTCACATGATGTAAGTGCCCTTAACTCACAAGAAGCAATTTGTACAATAAGAGCCTCTACTTTAGTTGAGATTTCTGAAGGAAGAGTTGCGAAGATTGCAGAAAGTTGGCTCTCAGTTATAGGACCACTTTAGAAGAAGAGCACGTATTAGTTGAAGGGAGTTAGGATCCTCATTCCTCATCCTCCACGTTTTAGGTCCCTGCTTCAGTCGCATCATATTCATATTTAATGCATGCATGAATACAGCTTAAGGTGAAGTATGCTTGTCTCAATGTATATAGCTAACTTACTCTGTAACTGTTTTCTGTTTCTGATGGTTATTAGTTAGTCAGTTAGCTTAATTAAGTAGATTAGTTTCTGTTCTGTTATTAGTCACGTGCATATTAGATCACGTGCATATTAGATCTGTATATAAGCTAGGATCCAAATGTAAATACTCAGAATTCTCATTACTTTTTTTTCTGCAATTCGATAAGCATTTTCCAATTCTGGATTCTCTTCTCTCTTCCGTGTCCTTTGGTGCTCTTCCATGGAGCTGGTGTCTTGTATGATGGTATCAGAGCTCTCTCTTTAGGAGAGTGGCTCTGCTGCGCATCGAGCTCTGCGATTCTGTCCTTCACATACGAGAGTTCTCGATCTAGATCCAGATTCTGGTTCATTTTTTTTTTTTTTTCATCATCTACCTTCTGCAATTTTGATCATGGCACAGCAAGCAAATCCATTGATGGATCCATTGAGTCCGTTCTTTCTGCATCCCAGCGAGAGCCCAGGGATAGTACTGGTCTCTTCGCCTCTCACGGAGTTGAATTACAGTTTATGGTGTCGAGCCATGACGGTGGGTTTGGAATCGAAGAACAAGATGGGATTTGTTGATGGTTCTATACCAGAACCAGTAGTTGGTGATCCTCTGAGACCGGCATGGCAGAGGAACAATAGCATCGTTCTTTCATGGATCACTCGATCACTCTCAACAGAGATAGCTGAGAGTGTGATTTTTCATACAAAGGCTTCAGCAGTGTGGAGTGAACTGAGGCAGCGTTTCTCACAGGGGAATCAGTCTCGTATAGCCGATCTTATGGAGGAGCTTTACTCGTTAAAACAAGGTAACCTTTCCGTAATCGGGTTCTTTACTCACTTGAAAAGTGTTTGGAGTGAATTAGAGAATTTCAGGCCTGTTTTGCCTTGTGTTTGTGGCCAACAGTGCATGTGTAGAGCCTATAGGGATCAGGATTGTATAATGAGGTTTCTGAAGGGGCTTAACGATCAATATTCAGGAGTTAGGTCCCAGATTTTGCTAATGACTCCTTTACCTGACATTAATCATGTTTGTGGATTAATCATGCAACAAGAGAGACAGTTTATGAGTGAAGATCGTGAAGGTGTTAAGGCCCTAGCTACCACTAATTCTGGTGCAAAAGGAAATGGTGGACCTGCTGGTTTTGGTGCTGGAAATGGCGCCAGAGCATTTGCCAGGGGGAAGTTTGTGAAGGGCCAATCTAACAGTAATAGCAGTAAGATCTGCAGCTTCTGTGGCAAGACCGGCCACACAGTTGACTCATGCTTTAGGAAGCATGGGTTCCCTCCACATTTCAAGAAGAATAGTAATAATGCTACCTTAGTGAATAATGTAACTGCAACCTCTGAAAATGGTGATGATGAGGTTGAACAAGTTGAGGTGCCTCAACCGCCTCCAAATGTCAGTTTGACACAGGAGCAGTACCAATGTCTAATGTCTATTTTCCAGCAAACTCAGCTTGGAAATGCTGCACATATGGCTTCTGGTTCCTCAGTCCATGCCACAAACCAACTAACCACACAACCATATAATTCATGTCCCAACACATCATCAGGTATCCTTTCTTTATGCAACGCTTTTTCCAAGCCTGCAGATTGGGTTTTGGACTCAGGGGCAACTGATCATATCTGTTGCTCTCTTGATCTTTTTGCTACATATAAAACAGTTCCACCGATCCAAATCAAACTTCCAAATGGTAACCGAGTTCTTGCCACCATTACAGGAACCGTGTTCTTTTCTGACAGTCTTTTCCTTACAAATGTCTTATTTTTGCCCATGTTTTCTTTCAATCTCATTTCTATTACTAAACTTACATCTTGCTTAAACTGTTGCTTACACTTTCATGCCCATTCCTGTGAAATTCAGGACCTCAACACCTTGAGGATGATTGGGTCAGCTGAGGAGAGGCATGGCTTGTATGTTTTGAAATGTCCTGGACCAGCCCCTCACCCTGTACTTTCTGTATCAAACACCTTAGTACGTAGTGCCAATAGTTGGCATTTCAGGTTAGGACATATATCCAAAGATAAACTACATGTATTACACAAAAATTTTCCCTTTATAAAAGCAAATAAATGTGATGATTTGTGTACTATTTGTCCATTAGCAAAGCAGAAGAAGTTATCTTTTCCTGTTAGTAACTCTAGAAGCGCTAGTGCATTTGACTTACTTCATATGGATATTTGGGGGCCCATCTCCACCATCTCCATTTATGGCCATAAGTATTTTCTAACTGTTGTAGATGATCACACTAGACATATTTGGTTATTTTTGCTAAAGACTAAATCTGAGGTTTCTTCTTGCATTCGATCCTTTATTGCTTTGGTGGAAAACCAATTTTCTTGTAAAGTGAAGAACATCAGGTCTGACAATGGACCTGAGTTTAATTTGCATTCTTTTTACCAATCTAAGGGCATTTTGCATCAAACTTCATGTGTTGAGACTCCACAACAAAATGGAGTGGTGGAGAGAAAACATCAAGATATACTCAATATCACTAGAGCATTACTATTTCAGTCCAATTTGCCAAAATCATTTTGGAATTTTGCAGCAGCTCATGCTGTCTTCCTGTTAAACAGATTACCCAGTTCAGCCTTAGCTCATAAAACTCCTTTTGAAATGTTGTATAATAAACTCCCTGATTTTTCGCATTTGAAGGTTTTTGGCTGCAAATGCTATGCATCCACTTTGTCTCATCATAGAAAGAAACTAGATGCTAGAGCTAGGGCTTGTGTTTATCTGGGCCATAAAATCGGAGTCAAGGGTTTCATTCTTTATGACATACACACTAGAGAGATTTTTATCTCTCGAAATGTAGTGTTTCATGAGAATGTTTTCCCCTTCCATAATGCTTCACTTACTAACAGTAATTCAAATCCAATTCCTACTTGCTCTTCTGGTTCTTTTGCTAATGCAGATGTGGCACGGAGTCCTTTTGATATTGATGGCTACCCACCTCCACCCATTGATGACAATTACCTCAAACCTGCAGCTACCTATATTAATCCAGACCCTACAACATCCTCTTACCTTGCATCTTCACCCACAAACATCCAACCCCTCAAAAGGTCCACCAGAACTAAACAACCCCCATCATATCTACGAGACTTTCATTGTGACCTTGCTTCCTCCTCAGCAAATCTCTCATCTTCGCAGGTGTTGTATCCTCTCTCCAACTTCCTTAGTTACTCACATCTCACTCCTAATCACGGAAATTTTGTCTTTGCCGTTTCTGCACATGAGGAACCTAAGTCATATCAGCAAGCAGTCCAATCTGAATGTTGGAGAAAAGCCATGAATGCTGAGGTACATGCACTGCTTCAAACTGGTACTTGGGAGTTTGTTGATCTCCCTCCAGGCAAACGAACCGTGGGGTGTAAGTGGGTTTACAAAATCAAACATAAGGCAGATGGAACTATTGAACGGTACAAGGCACGTTTAGTTGCTAAGGGATTCACTCAAACAGAAGGAATCGATTTCATGGAAACATTTTCTCCTGTTGCCAAGCTCAGTACTGTTAGACTTCTCCTTGCTTTGGCTGCCACTCAACACTGGATTCTTGAACAGCTAGATGTCAACAATGCCTTCCTCCATGGGGATCTTCATGAGGAAGTTTACATGGATCTGCCACAAGGAGTTACCCCACCTAGGCCAGGCCAAGTGTGCAAGCTGAAGAAGTCTCTTTATGGTCTACGTCAAGCTAGTCGTCAGTGGTATGAGAAGTTGTCCGCTATTCTGGTTTCTTCTGGCTACAAGCAGTCACAGTCTGATTTTTCCCTGTTCACCAAGAAAAAATCCGATCAATCCTTTACTGCCTTGTTGATATATGTGGACGACATGATTTTGGCAGGCAATGATGCTACAGAAATTGCCTTGGTTAAGAGAACCCTTGATGATTTATTCAAGATTAAAGATCTTGGCCCCTTAAAGTTCTTCCTTGGCTTAGAGGTGGCAAGATCTACCAAGGGCATCTCCCTCTGCCAAAGGAAATACACACTGGAGTTGCTCCAACAGGCTGGTCTCTTGGCATGTAAACCCGCGAACACACCTATGGATCATTCGGTTAAGTTGCGGTAGAATGATGGAGCACCCTTTCCGGATGTTTCAGCTTATAGAAGGCTGGTTGGCCAATTGCTGTACTTAACCACAACCCGACCTGACATTAGTTTTGCTGTTACCCACTTGAGCAAATTCCTTCAACAACCTATGCAGTCCCATTTCAAGGCTGCCACAAGAATTCTGTGATATTTGAAGGGCAGTCCTGGCAAGGGCCTCTTCTTCCCCTCTGATTCCTCCCTCCAACTTAAGGGATTCAGTGACTCCGATTGGGCCTCTTGCCCGGACACAAGGCGGTCCATTACTGGGTATTGTATTTACTTGGGCGAATCCTTGATTTCATGGAAGGCCAAAAAGCAGCATACGGTGTCACGTTCCTCCTCTGAAGCAGAATATCGCGCACTGGCTGCTACTACATGTGAACTTCAATGGCTTACCTATCTGCTGCAGGATCTCCACATTCCATTTAAAGCTCTTGCCCTGCTATATTGTGACAACCGGTCAGCACTTCATTTGGCTGCCAATCCTGTATTTCATGAAAGGAGCAAACACATTGAGTTGGATTGTCACCTGGTCCGTGAAAAGCTGAAGGCAGGGCTTATTCATCTTCTTCCCATACGATCTAACTCCCAGGTAGCTGATCTCTGCACAAAGGCTGTGCCTCCAAGACTTTTCCACACTCTCATGCCCAAGCTGGGAATGGTTAATATCCATTCTCCAGCTTGAGGGGGGCTCTCAATGTATATAGCTAACTTACTCTGTAACTGTTTTCTGTTTCTGATGGTTATTAGTTAGTCAGTTAGCTTAATTAAGTAGATTAGTTTCTGTTCTGTTATTAGTCACGTGCATATTAGATCACGTGCATATTAGATCTGTATATAAGCTAGGATCCAAATGTAAGTACTCAGAACTCTCATTACTTTTTTTTCTGCAATTCGATAAGCATTTTCCAATTCTGGATTCTCTTCTCTCTTCCGTGTCCTTCGGTGCTCTTCCATGGAGCTGGTGTCTTGTATGAGCTTGGATACATACAAGTTCCTTGTCTAAATGAATACATCGTATTTAATGTTAAACACTACTGTATAGAATTGACATATGTCTTTAAAATAATTCATTATCTAGATGTTGGTTTAGTACTTGTATCAGTCCTTCTCGTTTTCTTTTTTCCCCCCCCTTTTTTTCCTCTTTTTTTTTCCCCCTTATTCTCTAGCAGAGATGATACCTATTTGTTTTGTTTGTCCATGCACATTTGGATAGATGTTGAATGATTTGGGTCTATTGGAATATCCAGGTTGTTCCATCTGCCGTCATGGTGCATATTCTTTTTAACCTGGCACTGTCTCATGTTTTGCCATTTTGTTGTCCAAATTTCACTTTCTTTTGCAAGTACTGTACACGGATTCGGGGGTTGATGATAGGTCTGGGACTGGAATAGATCATTTTGTCGTTTGCCTTTTTCTGGACCCAATGACAGTTGCAGTGCTTTGGCCATATGGTTGGGATCCCATTTGGTCATGATTCTAGTTTGTTTGGATATGAAGAGAAAATGAAAAGAAAGAAAATGAAGAGAAAAATATGTTTTATTTTTATGTGTTTGGATAAAGAGAAAATGAAGAGAAAAAAAATCAGAATTGTATTAAAATGACATATATATCCTTATTACAATAAAAAACAAACCTTTTATTTTAATTTAATTTTTAAATACTTCTTATAAATTAAATAAACAAGTCACCTTATAATAATATTAAAAAATAATTTAATTTATTAACATTTACATTATAAAAATTATTTTAAAATTAATTATTTAAGTAAAAGCAAATTTAATATAGCTACCAAAAGTTTATTGTTATTTAAATATTTTAATCTTTTAGTTGGGGTTATAAACATAATTTGATGCATAGAGCACCTTCTCTTTTAGTTTTCTATGCATGTGGGATGAGAAAATTTTCGTAGTGGGTCCCACGCGCATTTTCTCTTCTCCCTCTATTTTCTTTGCTATCCAAACGGAGTAAAAATCATCTTTTCAACTTATTTTCTTTTCTTTCTATTTCTATCCTTTTGTTTTCTTCCAAACTCAACAGACTGAAAATGAAATGCCTAACATGTCTTTAAGGTCCCAAAGTAAAGGATAAAGAGGGCTGTGACACTGAAGGTTGACCAACCTTTTTATTGATTTGATACTAGCTGCTTCATCTATTTTATCTTTTTGATTTGTTCAAGAAAATGTGTTACTGACATGAAAGTAATGACCCATTCCCTAAACTTCTTCAATTAACCATGCAATTAGTGAATGACACATTAAACTAATATTACCATTTACTGCCACATTATAATGATTCCATTCTTTTTGTCAACACTAGCCTGTCATACATAGGCATAGCATCACCTTTCCCACCATATATTCTATTCTAAAGCTTGCCATTCTGTAAAGGATTATAGTAGTATTATTTTGCACTGTTGTTTCTATCTTGCTTTCTTAAGGCTTGGTGCACCGAATTCCAAGCAGTCAGTCTATGGACTTTTTTTGACTCGTCTTGTTCCTTTACAGCATTGAATAACAGAAAGTAAAGTGAAAAGAAAACTTAAAGTAACCCGAAGCACTTTCCCCGGTAACCATTGACATTGATTCTGCCCAAGCTAAAAATTTGCTAATGACTTTATTGTGAAATTTGGGGCACCATTTTATAATTGTGCGGCGAATGTGACAGCGAATGCCCCACCCTACTGGCCTTGCTTTAGTGTTCATACATCTCTGATAGAGGGGAGCGTTTAGCGTTGCTCCAAGTGAGGGACCCTGATTCATGTTAGCCAACTTAGAAAAGCAACCCTGGCAAATATTTCAAGTCACAAGTAATAAAAAAAGATGAGTATGAGATTGCCATTTTCATGGTGATTGTAAATCAAGTATCCATCTATTTAGAATAGTTATTATTTGGGCAATCAAAAATATAAAAATAAAAGAAAATAAAATATAAATAAGAAATAATAAAAAAAGGATAGGTGTTAGGGTATAATTTTATTTAATTTTTTAAATTATGTATTACTTAACAAAAATCTAATTCATAATTCAATTAAATTGCTAGTCAAATTTCTCAAAACTTATAATTATAATTCAATAGCTTGATATTGTAATCCTCTTACGATAAATTGAATAAATTAATATCTTAATGTTATTCTAAACTTATTCCAAAGATGAAAAATTTTGATAACTATATAAATGAGTATTTCTATTTTTAATTACTCTAATTCATGATAATTTTTAGATTGACTTATTTTATATAGTGAATTGGCATTTAGTAATATAAAATCATAGATTATTCAAAAGAGCGACCAATTCCTAGAAAGCATTAAGAACACTAATGCTTTGTTTGTTTTGGAGAAAATGGAAGAAGAAAAAAGTGAAAGAGAGAAAATGAGAAGAAAATTGAGTTTTCATCTATTTGGTTAACAATAGAAAATGAAGGGAAAACAAAAAAGGTGGGTAGAGCCCACCTTAAAACTTTTCTCAGCAGCGTAGGAAATGTGAAGAGACCAAGAAAGAGTTGGTCAATTACTTTTATATCCCCTTTTATGGAGAATGATAAAATATGATAATTTATATCACAGTTTTTTATTTGAATAGAAGTTTTTAAAACAAACTCTATAATTCAAATTTTATTAATTAAATTATTTATTAAAATTATTATAAAATGTTTATTATTTAATTTATAAAAAGTACTTAAAATCAAATTAAAGTAATATAATAATTCTTTACTACATTAAGAATAAATATGTCATTTTAATATAACTCTCATTTTCTTTCTTCTCAATTTCTCTTCATTTTCTTTTCTCTCTATTTTATTTCTTTCCATTTTCTTTTCTCTCTATTTCTCTTCATATCCAAACAACTCATAAAAATCACTCAATTAATTGAAAAGAAAAATTAAATTAAAAATTAAGAATACATAATTTATTTTATCAAGCTATATCACATTGACATCTAAAGAAAATTAAAGAAATATAGAAAAAGAAATGAAGCTAAACTGTAGAAAAGTCATCATTCCTTCTCTCTCTCTCTTCAGCTCCCCGTTCTTCGCTCAACATTTACAATTATTTATAAAAGATGAAAAAAAAAGAATAAAATCTCTCCCTTGATTTTCTCTACAAATCAGATCTTTAGATCAAATATTTATTTGCTCCTCTTCTACATCTTTTTTAAATCTTCAAATTCAAATATTCGAATCTTCAAATTTTCATTAGAATTTTTTCCTTTTATCTTCTCATTAACTGATGTTCTCTTTATCCTATATCCAAATAAATCTGGTGAGAATCTTTGTCTACTATGTATAAAATAATTATATTCTCACTGACAACATTCATAAATTAAATTTATTGAAAATAATTAGGAAAATTATCATGTTAAAAAAAATTAGAAATAATTAATGCACAAATATGAGATTAAAATAATATATTTACATAAGTTATCAATTCACTCATCGGTATCTTTCTCCTCGTCAATTTGATGGAGCATTAACATTATTCCTTCATTTATTAGGATTCCTACTTTTCTATCCTAGAGACCCCTTCTATTAAAGATTAGTAAGTAAAACCTCGAATTAGTTTTCGAAAGAATTGTGGGATATTAATTTAATCCTCGAAAAAGTTGTAATATTAATTTAATTTTTAAAAAATTAAAATTCATTTTGAGTTAATCCAAAAGATTAAAAGAATTTTGAATTAATTTGAAATAAAGTTGAATTTTTCGATGACCAAATTGATGTTTTATATTCTTTAAGGACCAAATTGATATTTTATAACTCTTTCAATTATTAAATTAATACAAAAGATCTTTCAGAAACTAAATTAATATCACATGATTCTTTCGAGAACCAATATGAGGTTTTACTCAAAGATTAGTCTATTAAATTTCTCTTCACCTGCCCAGCTAGCTTTCCTACCATAAAGCCAACACTTCGGCCTATCTACTGTTTTCCATTTTTTTACAAGTCATTTATTGTATGGAAAACCAATTTTAACTTAACCTACTACCATCCTAGCATATGGACTCAGAAAACTTGCTAGCATGACAACTTGCTGACTAAAGTTGAAGGAATTTGTTCCGTATCTTATTCCATTCAAAACAATGAATTATATACAGGAGTGCCAGCATAATTCAAGGCTGTAAATTAGTTACAAATAAGGCTAATTTGGCTAAGAATACTCACTGTCCTAATATAGAAGATTTATACAGATATAGAAAATATTTACAAGAATATTTACATATTCTATCACACCCCCGCAGTCGAAGCGGGAGGTTCTCGTACGCTGAGACTGGCTCGAAAATCATCAAAGAGTATGCGCGGAAGCCCTTTAGTGAAAATGTCAGCAATTTGATAGCGAGAGGGAACATGAAGGACACGAACCTGTCCACGAGCAACTTTCTCACGTACAAAATGAATATCCATCTCAACGTGTTTAGTGCGCTGATGTTGAACGGGGTTGCCGGAGAGATATATCGCACTCACATTGTCACAGTACACCAATGTAGCCTTGTGGATCGGACAATGAAGTTCCAAAAGTAGATTACGAATCCAACAAGACTCAGAAACGACATTTGCGACCCCTCTATACTCGGCTTCGGCACTTGACCGAGACAAAGTGGGTTGTCGTTTAGAGGACCAGGAGATCAAATTATGGCCAAGAAAGACGCAATAGCCAGAAGTGGACCGTCTAGTGTCGGGACATCCACCCCAATCAGCATCAGTGTATGAAATGAGACCAGAAATGGATGATTTGTACAAATGTAAGCCAAAGTTGAGGGTACCTTGTACATAACGCAGAATTCGTTTAAGAGCATTCATATGTTCAGTCTTTGGATCATGCATGTGTAAACATATCTGTTGTACGGCATATGATATATCGGGTCTGGTAAAAGTAAGATACTGCAATGCTCCTGCTAAACTGCGATAATGAGTTGGATTCTCATATGGAGAACCCGAGGATACACTAAGCTTGGCCTTAGTGTCTACTGGTGTTGGAGCAGGTTTACAAGAGGTCATGCCGGCTCTATCTATGATCTCCTCAGCATATTTCTGTTGGCAAAGAAATAAACCACCTGCATGTCTAGTGACTGCAATGCCCAAAAAATAGCTGAGAGGGCCCAAATCTTTCATAGCAAATTCTGAAGCAAGGAGTGACATAATAGACTTACGAAGAGCATCAGAAGAGGCAGTAAGAATGATATCATCAACATATAAGAGAAGGTATGCCATGTCATTACCCTTGCGATAGATAAATAATGAATGATCGGACTTGCTATGGTAGAAACCAATGGTGGATACAAAATCAGCAAACCGCTTGATACCAGTACACGAGGGCCTGTTTGCACCATAAAGAGATTTTTTTAAGAGACATACATAGTCTGGATGAATTGTATCTCGGAATCCCATAGGCTGATGCATGTAAATGGTCTCATGTAGCTGACCATGCAGAAATGCATTTTGGACATCCAACTGATGAATGGGCCATGATTTAGATAAAGCAATGCTAAGAACAGATCGAATTGTTGCTGGTTTCACTACAGGACTGAAAGTTTCATCACAGTCTACTCCAGCCTTTTGAGACCTGCCATCACCAACAAGACGGGCTTTATGCCGCTCAAACGAACCATCAGATTTCGTTTTATGCCGGAAAATCCACATAGAACGAATAATATTAACATCAGAAGGCCGTGGTACTAAAATCCACGTCTTATTTTTAATAAGAGCATCGTATTCATCTTGCATAGCGGAATTCCAATTTGGATCAGACAAGGCTAGTTTGGGGTTTTTAGGAAGAGGGGATGGGGTAACAGAAGCAGTTAGATTGAAGGAACGTTTTGGTTTAAAAATGCCATGCATGCTTCTAGTGGTCATGGTCCTTATGGGTGCCAGTGTGGGTTCTGGTGTGGGGCTGGTAGTGGAGCCATTGTTTGGGGTTGTCGCTTGGACTGAAGCTACGGGAATTGGGCTGGGCCTTGGAGGTGGTGTTTGTGCAGCTTGGCTTGCTGGGGAAGGAGTAGGAGTAGGCGAAGGTGATGGCGGTGGTTGCAGGATTTGATGTTGCCATTGATGTATTAGAATTGGATTTAAGTCATCATTCAAAAAATCATATGTAGTAGAGGAAGGTGTATGCAATTTCGCAAAAGGAAATTGGGATTCATCAAAACTGACATGCCTCGAAATGATTATTTTTCGGCTGGACAAATCATAACATTTATATCCTCTATGATTAGATGGGTATCCCAAAAACACGCACGGGGTAGAACGAGGTTGTAATTTATGTATGGTAGTGGAAGGGAAGAGAGGGTAGCATAAACAACCAAAAACCCGTAAATGTGTATAAGTGGGATCCCGATGATATAAAATTTGAGTTGGCGATTTGTGTTTAAGAGATTTGATGGGGAGAATATTCAAAAGATATGTTGCCATTTCAAGTGCATGATGCCAAAATGATGGGGGCATGGAAGCATGAGTAAGGAGGGTGCGAATGATGTTGTTTATGGTTCGTATTTTGCGTTCAGCTTTTCCATTTTGTGGGGAAGTGTGAGGGCATGAAAAACGAAAAATAAGACCATGTTTATCGCAAAAATTTTTGAAAAGCTCGTTGTTGAACTCTCTCCCATTATCACATTGAAAACATTTAATATTCTTTTCAAATTGCGTTTTAATTTGAGCACTAAGGGCTGAAAAAATCGAGTATGCTTGGGATTTTTTGCTAATGGGAAAAGTCCACAAGAAATTGGAATAGTCATCCAAAAAAAAAATATAATACTTATGCCCTGCAGTGCTTAAAACAGGAGAGGTCCATAAGTCACTATGCATGATTTCAAATGGCATCAAAGTATTATAAGATGAAGCATAAAATGGCAATTTGACATGTTTCCCAAGAACACAAGACTCACAAACAGTAGAGGAAAATAAAGTGTCACAGCAGATAAATTTATTCTTGCTAAGGGAGCGCAAAACAGAAGGTCCCGGGTGTCCCAATCTATTGTGCCATAAAATGGGAGTAATAGCGGTAAAAGTGGATGGACAGTTGGTTGGATAACCGTTGGTGGAGGTGAGAGGATATAGATCCCCGATGCTATCACATCTCATCATTGGCATCCCCGTCCGAAAGTCCTTCACAGAGAATCCAAAAGGATCAAATTCAATGGAAACATTATTGTCAGTTGTGAGACGACGCACAGAAATCAAATTTTTGATAAGTTTCGGGGCATGTAGGACATTGTTTAAATGTAATGGTGGATGTGGTGGGGAAAGGAATGATTGTCCATAACCTTGAATTGGAATTTCATGTCCACTACCGACAATAATATTACGATTTAAATTGCTCATATTAAAATAAGACGAGAGAGTACCTTGAGATGCAGTCATATGAGAGGTTGCTCCAGTGTCCATGTACCAATTTCCATCAGGAACATTGAGTGACATTGTATGCATAGCTGCTTCAATATTCGTAGGTGCATAAGGAGGGGTGCTGGCAGCATAGCTTTGTGGACGCTGGCCCAAAATTCCTTGCTGTTTTGCGGGGCCAGCAGGACGAGCCCATTGTGAAGATGGGTATGGGCAGGGGGGGACAGCCCAAGGCTGTGGCATCCAACCCCAACCAGGAAATGGACACTGCTGCTGTTGCCAAGGGGGAGCCGTGAAACGCTGCTGCTGCTGTTGCTGGCCGCCACCACGACCACCACCGCGGCCACCTTTCCAACCGCCACGGCCACCGCCTCCACCATTAGTGCGGTTTTTGTTGTTTCGATTGCCACCCTTTTTCCCACCTCGATTGTGGGAGGAATTTTCAGAATAAGAGGAGGTCTCATCAAAATTCTTAGATGTTGCTGCAACCATGGCTGTATTTGATCCCGTGGCTGCCATCTTAATTAAACCCGCCTCTTCTAGTGTGAGCATGGAACGAGCTTGATAGAAAGGGGGAAGGGGATTACTTTGTCGAAGTAACGTACCTACCCCTTTATATGCATCAGTGAGTCCGGACACCAGTTGAAGAACGAGCCGCTGATTGGAAACAGGTGCACCAACATTTTTCAATTGATCCGAAAGCATCTTGAGTCGTTGACAATATGCTGATGCATTGGGAAAATCTTCCATGCTAGTGGTGGAGAATTCTTGCTCGAGCGTGACCGCACGGGAGCTTTGGTTATCTTGAAAAATGTCCCGTAACCGATCCCAGGCCTGCATTGCAGTGGAGTCGGGCTCAAGGATGGTGGTCAAAAGATCATTCGAAATGGTGGAATAAATCCACTGGAGAACCGTGGCATCAAGAGTCGACCACAATTCTTTTTCAGCATCGGTTGCAGGCGCCTTCGGTTCCTTGCCTGTTGCTGGTGGAATGATATGATGAATGACCTTGTGAGATCGGGCATGAATTTTAAAAAGTTCAGCCCACGTTCCATATTGAACGTTTTCCAGTTCAAGAATGATGGGGATATGGTTCTTGATATTGGAGACAGCAAGAGCTGGATGGAAGGAGTGCGTGGAGTCAGACATGGTTGACGAGAAGCAAAGAGAAAATGGAGAAGGAAAGAAAAGGTGGGTGGTTAGGAGGAGAAGACAGGAAAGTTTCCTAGGTCTCGTGATACCATGAAGGAATTTGTTCCGTATCTTATTCCATTCAAAACAATGAATTATATACAGGAGTGCCAGCATAATTCAAGGCTGTAAATTAGTTACAAATAAGGCTAATTTGGCTAAGAATACTCATTGTCCTAATATAGAAGATTTATACAGATATAGAAAATATTTACAAGAATATTTACATATTCTATCAAAAGTAGGTACTTCATTTTGAACTTGGATATAGTTAGTAAAAGACGGACAAATCTACCACTCAGCCAATACCTCAAGTTTTGCATTGAGAGCTCCATGTCAATGAGCTTGAGCTTTGAGTGCCCCTTATCGCAAATTCTTAGGGCCTATTTGATTCAGAGAAAAAAATTTTCATTTTTATTTTTTTGGTTTTAGTATTAATTGTAAAATATCACAGCATTTTCATTCTTTTTTATTCGTAAGATAGTGACATAATTTTCTGTTCATAGTGTTTTCTTTATAAAATTATAAAATCAGGTAATAAATTAAATATATTGAATAAATTAAATATTTTTAATCAATATTAAAAATAGAAAATAAAAATAAAAAATATATTTCGATACTAAATTCCATTATATTTTTATAAAATCTCATTTTCTTCATGGAAATTGAATTTGTAGTATCTCATTCCATCTATTAATATAACTTACGTTTTAATTAGACTCAATTATCTATAATTTACATCCACTATTGTGTTCATTTCTCTTAAAATAATGTCATGTTATGAATAAAATAAGAATTTAATTTAAATATATTGACAGTGTAAAATAATTTTACACTGTCAACCAATAGAAATACTAGAAAGTGTCAACTCATAAAATATTACAATGATGGATCCACCATAATTTTTTACTTTCTAGCATTTCTATTAGTTTTATACTGTCAGTACATCCCAATTAAACCCATAAAATAAAGTGATTTCAATTTTATTTTTGGAAAGAAAAACAACTATAAATTTGTGATCATATATTTAGCCAATTGTGTAGAGAAGTTATGAAGTAAAAAGTTATGTCAAATTACAATGATGTACAATAACTGTTCTCCTTAAGTTAAGTAGTCAAGACTCAAAATTATTTAGAAAATAGGGACATTAACTAATACTTCACATACAGAACTAATAAACAGTCACTACACCACACAGATGGCTAAAATATTATGTACTTTAGCAGTTATAATTAGCAGTCTTATGCTTTTATTACATATACCTGGCTTCTAATCTTGATGAAAGTTTAGATGAAGAAAATACTTATTACTTTCCATTGTACATGTATGGAAAGAAAATTACACGCCCAAGCGGTTTTTGCATCACTATCGGGCCACAAGTTGAGAGACTGTTGCTTCGTTAACTGAACATTCTTGCTTCTGAACAAATTCATTTGGCTCCTGCACATCTTTTTCTCTTGAAAAAGCGGGCTTCTTTGGGATTGCAAGAATAGTTTCATTTCTCAACATAGAAGAAATTTCCAGCATGGATGGCCTGTCATTTGCATCTTCCTGCACGCATAATAAAGCTATTTGCATGCACCTCAATAATTTACATGGTGAAGATGTATCACCAAGTGAAGCATCCGCAAACTCCATGCCTCTTCCTTCTTTCCACAGATCATAAGCCTGAAACCAATTCCACATTAACCACCAACGACTTCTTCAATAAAAGCAAACAAAGCTTTCTACAACTTTAACACAAGTTATAGATATCAACTTTACTTACATATTCCATGAGGTTTAAATTTTCATTCTCACCATAAAACCTTGCTGTCTTCCTGCCACTTATAATTTGTAGAAGCAGAACTCCAAAGCTGTACACATCTGATTTTATTGAGTACAAGCCTTTCTTTATGTATTCAGGAGGGACATAACCACTGCATCCAATAAATAAAACAATGCGATGGATTAGTAAACTAGATGAATAGCAAAATCATCTAGAGGAAATTTCAAATTGTGCTCAACAAATACTTACTATGTTCCAACAATCTTGTCTGTGTTGGCTTCATGTTCGTCTTTTGTGAATATTCTTGCCATACCAAAGTCTGAGATCTTTGGCTTCATCTCATCATCTAACAAAATGTTGCTAGCTTTTATGTCTCTATGAATTATTGTCAACCTAGAATATTCTTGTAGATAAAGAAGCCCTTGAGTAACACCTTCAATAATGGCTACGCGTTTGCTCCAATTCAAAAGAAGCCGCCTAATAGGATCTGGTTTAGAATTGGTGAACAGTTAAGAGAAAATTTATTTAATCAAAATTGTTTAGCTAACCATAATTAAAGGAACCTTATATCACAGGTTCAAATTTAATCTTATGCTCACAATTCTTTAATTAATTGTGCTTAATTTGCTCCTTTCATCATTTTTCTTAGACCATATATATATGAGGAAGCTTGATAGAAACCATGTGCTCTTGAAAAAAATATTTGCAAAGATATTTGTACCAGAATACTGCGTATCAAAGAAGAAGCCACTCACTATAAAAGGATGAGAAAAAGTTCAGTTCATGTTTATAGTAGTGCAGAGTATCTGCCCTGGTATAGACCGGGGGCTATGGCGATGTGATGGGTATTTAATCCCTGACCTTCATTCCCTTTAGGCCTTAGGTCGAACTAAAACTTCTACAAACCTTCCAAAAAAGGGTTCATATTTATCTTATTAAAACATATATTTAACAATGATGTATTATATACAGAGTTTAACTTTTCAAGTCAAAATTTCAAATAGTCGCTCATTTAATATTTAGAGATGTGAAGATTACTGACCAAATAGATAGTAGTCCAGGCTTTTGTTTGGCATGTACTCATAGACCAACATCTGTTCTTCCCTTTCAATGTAGAAACCTAATAGCCGAACAAGATTCACATGTTGTAGTCTTGCAGTAAGCGTTACCTCATTTTTGAATTCTTCAAATCCTTGTGTAGAAGTTTTTGATAACTTTTTTACAGCTACTTCCCTGCCATCTCGAAGTGCGCCCTGGAGAAATATATAGTCACTTGTAATTAATATCGTTGATCGGGATAAGGTAATTTTAAAACATGCATGTCCTTTGCCTTCACTAATTTGTGCCCAGGAAGTTTACAATGTTCCACAAAATTTCAATAATTTAAAGGACACAGAATGCAACTAACTCTCGATGAAGGATTCCAGCGATAATAGGTCTAAATTTTAATGGTGAACTACTAGAAAAATTGATTCCATTACATCTACCATTTTTTACTTATGTATTCTGCATAGTCATACACTATGATCAATGTAGAACTGGATTAGATGCGATGACTATAGGGTTGTGTAGTTAATTTTGTACCTTGTAAACAGGACCATAACCACCCTGGCCAAGTTTATTTTCAATTGAAAATCTATCCGTGGCCAACTCAATATCGGAAAAGCTGAAGACATGCAAATCAGGAACACTGCCATGAAAAGGTCCTGCATCTCTAGCTGCACTTATCATTCCTGCGGATAGATCAGATAACGGTTGAATAAACAAAAGTCAGTGTCTTCAAACATGACCATAATCAATATTCAGAAATTTATAGGGGTATAAACATAGCTCGAGAAGTTACTTTTTGATTTGAATAATCTCCTCCTTAAGTAGTAAATTATGACGCCCAATAGGATAACAGATATAGCAGTTGTGGTCAAAATGATAACTAGTAATTGCCAATTATGGTGTTCATTGTCATCAACCTGTTGTGCTGAGGAAATATCCACACTAGAAATTAATTACTGAGAAAAGTGATCAAAATATACATAATTAATAGCGTCAGTTCTTCACCTGCTGCAGTAGAAAGCACCCATTTGTCATCATAGGGAATTTGCCATACAACGTAACCAAGTAGCTTCTTTTCCTTAGCATAAGACACCTTAATTTTGACGGCATCAACATCATCAAAACCTATCCAAGTTGATCCAATAGAGCAGTAGTTGACCACATAAGTAGCATTATACAGTACAGTTGCTCCATGCTGTTGAATGTAAGCCTTGATCTCCTTATAGCTTATTTCTTCTCCTTCAGTAATTGCTGGACCTGTTGCCGGTGCACCTATTGCATTGTCGCTGGGGTTTCTAAGTCTCCAGGCATATCCATAGAAAGGCAATGACAAAACCAACTTGCTAGCAGATATTCCGCTACCAATCCATCGGTTGATACCACTGTCTGTGTTGACATAACTCGAAGGGTCATACAAGGCTGCATGTGCTGTAGTAAAATTTACCAACTGAGGCGTATGGTAGTCAAGAGCCATAACATTTATCCAATTCATGTTGACTCTAATAGACTCCACAGGGTAAGATGCACTTTGCCATATTGGATCGTAATAAACACCTGCAGTTAAGATCAGTTCTGGATGACTAGAGTTTTTTGCCTCGGACTTTGTAGCTGCTCTCCACTCTTCAAAGAGCACTCCCATATTGTTCAGGTCAGAGCTTGTGCTAGCAGACCACCACAACAGATCAAGGCCTTGGAAGCCATAGAGCCTGGCCATTCTTATTGAAGACTGAATGAACGATTTCCTTGAAGAAGCATTGCTTGCCATCAATGAATACACAGTATAATTAGTATACCAACCCCCAATGGAAAGAAGTGTGGTGACAGATGGATTCTTCTGCTTGACAGTGCTTGTGAAAGAAGAGAAGGATCCTCCATCATCTGGGATAGAGAGTTCATAGGAAGAAGAGTTCACATCAGCAAAAGCGCAAATGAGGTGAGTATAGAGAGCAGAGTTGATGTCAGAAATGGGAAACCCGGAATCATAAACCCAGTAACCGGCTTGTACCCAAGATTGTGCCTGTAATGGTTGAAACTCTTGGTAAAGAAAAACTTGAAAAAGGACCAGCGCAAGTGCAGTTCTGGACAGCATGAAGGGAAGTTTTCCAGCGGAGCAACTTAGCAATATATGTTTGCTTTATGCTACATATGTGATGTAGTTGATTATATTCTTCAGTATGTGTCACTAACAACAATTGATTTTGGAGTTGGCCATTTTTTCCTTGATTTGCTTAATGGGTGTGGTGTGAATTCTTGGAGATTGATTAGTCATATATACAGCTTGTGAAGTGAACGGATTTGAAAATTCTGACAATATAAATATAGTTTCATTAAATGCTGTGGTTGTAAGATGTTGTCAATTAATTGTAGGCCTTTATTTTTTTTCTTTTTTTTTTAATATTAATAGCAAATGTGAAAGTTTTGGGTTCAATCTACTTTTGTTAGAGGTGAAAGGAATACAAGAAGAGAAAATTATTTCCCTCATCGTTCCATTACACAATTACAAAGCAAATAAAGAAAGTTAAAGCAATGAAATTTTCAAACTACATCTAAATTGCATGCATTATTTTTGTAATTACATGTTTGTATTGAACTTATAATTTAAGTTGTTCTTTTAATGTTATGTTGCTAGATGAATGGGAACTGGGAAGTCAACGGGCCAATTGCAGTGCGAGACAGTGGCAGTACCGGGTCCGGGATGATCTGCAGAAGAAAATGGTCAATGCCCCAACCTAATGAAGCTTGTAATAGAGAAATATTTGGGTGGTTTTTGAGCACTGTATTGTTGTACTTATAGCCAATAATATCCTATTTAAAATATTGTGATATTATTAGATGTAAGTACAGCTACGTGGTACTCCAAAATCATTCATATATTTCTCCTTGTAATATGCACTTTATTTTGGCAG
Source organism: Pterocarpus macrocarpus (assembly GCA_031439585.1). Classification (NCBI taxonomy): domain Eukaryota; kingdom Viridiplantae; phylum Streptophyta; class Magnoliopsida; order Fabales; family Fabaceae; genus Pterocarpus; species Pterocarpus macrocarpus. The sequence goes on from CM062513.1 coordinate 46,542,678, forward strand.
AGGGAGTAGTTGTGCTTTTGTTACAATTTTTCTACAACAAATTCATGTCTATTTGGATTGTAATTTGCATTCACCAGAAGGCCTTCTAGGAGAAGGAAAATAATTTTGTATAGTAAATGGTAGTATTTGGTTTAACTTCTTTCAAAAGGCCTTCCAGTGAAAGAAATATCTTTGAGATTACCTTTTATTTTAGAAAAAGACCTTTTGAAAAGGAATCTTACTATTACTCTCACATCAATAATTAAAAGTAATTTTACTTTATCCTATCCAAACAAAACTCATTCTGCTAAACTTACTTTTGACATATTCAAACCAAACAAAAATTATTTTTTAAAAGTAATTCTTCTAAAAGATCTTTTTTTAAAAGATCTTCTTTCAAAAGATCTTTCCCCAGAAGTTAAATCAATCGGATCTTTCGTGGCTGTGGGGACATTGAAATTAATGACATGCTAATTTTCTTTGCCTCGCCTTTAAAGAAGAAAATATCACAGGAGACCGGGTCTCATTTCCTTTTCGAAGTGGTTACTCATTAAATTACAATTTAAAATAAGCGTTGGTTCATCTATAGTATCTCTAGAGCAGTAACCATTAACATTCGTAGCATAAATGAAAACTCGAAATTTTAATTTTTGAACAATCTATCTTGAAGAGGGCGCGGTCTACCATACACTACGGAAAAAATGGTGTATCACGCCCCATGAGATCTAATGGCATAGATGTTGTGATGTATTTATAAACCACTCATCTATGACACACACTAGACTCTTCCTATTCCTTCGCTCACCTCCACCACCCGTCAGTCTCCCATCTCGAAACCTCCCTCCGTCCCGCCACTGGACTCCTCCGCCGGTGCCACAACCCACTCCCTTCTGCCGGATTCCTTCGTCGCCGCTGCCCATCACAATACATTGAAACACAAGTTACTAGTTTACCAGTATCAATTCTAGTCTTTGCCTAAAGATCATAAAATGGGGGAGCATGGAAACATGGCTCCATTGACATGACTCAACGAGAAGGTGGATCTGGTTTTCTGTGATTCACAAGTTTGTAAAAGAATCTATGGCTTCAAACCTGCAAGTGAGACTGAGGAGGTACATTTCCGCCCATGCCTTCCTGCTGTGTAATTGCTACTCTGTCTATTGAAATTCTTCATGGGATGGCTGGCAATCCCAATCACATCTCCATTCCGAGTTGGATGCTCTGCTCCCAGTGTATAGTTCTTAAATTCTCAAAGTACCCAAAACTCAAGGATGTCATGAAAATAGCTTTTGATTTTGATTTTGTTGACGGAGAGTCGAAGTATTTGAGATACTCTTGAGCATGTTACATTAGAAGTAGGACACTTTTGCTCATACATTTCAAACTAGCTTTCAGGGGGAAAATCAATAGGCAGTATCCATGACTTCACTAAGAGTGTGTTTGGAATATTAAAAAAATAGAAATGATTTGATTTAAAAATTAAATCTTGTGTTTAAAGTGTTTTAAAAATAAGAAAGAAAATAATTTTTAATTTCTATGAGATTTAATTCTTTTGTATTTGAAATCCTATCAAAATTAAAAGGATTTTATGGGAATTGACTTGATTTTAAAATTTAAATATAAATCAAATCAAATTAATTTCATTCTTAATCATTCTAAATATAATCTAATATATTATAAACATAAGAATTGATTTCTAAATCAATTCAAATTCTATTTTTACATAATCATTCAAAATATAAAATTTAATTTATAAATTAAATCAATTCAAGTCAATTTAATTTAAATAAATCAATTCTAAAATTTAGTCATTTCAAACACTACCTAAGGGATGGGCAGCGGCTGCGAAGGAATCCAGTGGAGGATTCTGGAGGCGGGAAATGGAGGGCGATGGAGGCAGGGAGGTTCTTAGATGGGAAACTGACAGGAGGTGGAGGTAAGGGAAGACATACGAAGAGTTTAGTGTGTATCATCAGATGAGTTGTTTATAAATACATCACAATATCTACGCCATTAGATCTCACGGTGCGTGATGCACCATTTTTCCCGGCAGCTCATGGTAGAACGCTAGAAGAGACTTATGATCAGAGTTGACAAGAGTGGGAGTCAACGAGTCATTTCTATCCGTCTCTATCCATGCATCATTCTCTTTGGTATAGAAGAAAAATGGTCGGGAGGGGCAGGAGCATCATTTCAATGAGATGGCAATGGTAACATCATTTGACTTCATTGGTTCCACGGATGCATGATCAATAAATAAATGCTATGTAGTAGCCAATCCAATCAAAAGCTAATGTAGTACTACAGCGATGGTAAACCATGCACATTAAAATTGCAAGTACGTCGCATCCGGCCGACCAACGACGTAAAATTTGTTCTCGTAGTCATTGATCTTTATTAAAGGTTTTCACGCAAACGGCAGAAGTTATTATTGGTTTTCTCAACTATATTTTATGCTGGTAGGTGTAATTCTCATTTATTTGCAATTAGTAATTGTCCAAAGTAGTGACTAGTGGTATGTCAAAGAAAATGTTCATCGCTGATCACTTTGGTTATCCATTGGCCAGAATTTTGGGCATGTTGGGTTTAATTTTTGGTAAAATTATTTTTAAAAGAAGATTTTTTAAAAGAATAATTTTTATTTTATTTGAATATGATAAAAATAAGTTTAAGATAATAATGTTTGTTTGAATAGGATAAAATAAAATAACTTTTGATTGTTGATATCAGAATAATGTAATATTTTTTTCTCAAAAGATCTTTTCTTAAGATAAAAAGCAATTTCAAGGATACTTCTTCTAAAATATTTTTTAAAATTTCAAAAGTAAGTTTAAAAAATTTTTTTTATACATCCAAATATATTAATTATTATATATTTTCATTTTTATATCAATAAAAAGCCTTTTGAACATCCAAAAAGTATATCAAAAAAGACTCTAAATTGCCCAAAAACTATAATAGTCTAGGACCTGTGAAAAGAACCTAGAAAAACTTCATAGCTATAAACATCATAGGTTATATAATTTAGAAAAACTTCATAGCTATAAACACCATAGGTTAATATTGTTTTAACTGTCTAGCATTATTTGATTTTGATTTCTTCGGGCACATAATTCTTGAAAAAAGAATATATTTTCAAAATAGAGTTCATAGTTGAAAAGATATATTATCAGTATCCGTTGTAGGGACTAGGAATGGTACAAGAATAAATTCAAAAGACAAATTGTGTATATTTGTTGAATACGAATATCATATCCTTAATATCTTTAATTATACGAATGACACAATTTATTCTTATCTATTATCTATTCTATTATTACTATAGTATTTTAGAAGCATAAACTAAAATATTTTGCCAAGTGGTACTTTTCTGAGTTTTCTATTCTCTTCAATATTTGAATTTTTTTTTAAAATAAGTATTTCCTCCATTTTAATTTATTTGGATACATTCATTATTTAGATACATTAATTTAAAAATATATCAAATTATTCAAATTAACAGATAAATTAAAATAGAGTATTCTATGATTGGTCCACTACCCTACTATTCCATTATGACATTATTGTCAGTGTGTACTATCCTTCAACCAAAATGAAGTATTTATTATCTAGTACTCCACTATCTCTATTTACTATTAGAATAAGATAAAATATTTAATAAAGCATATCAAAAATTAATTTTTTTTTTATCTAATCACTTATTTTAAGAAGTTAAAATCTGAATATAAAATTAAAGTAAATACTTCTTATTCTTTTACTGAAATTATTTTTAAATACTTTTAATCTTAATATTATAGATCATTATAATTCACGTAATATTTCATCTAACAATGTTTTTTTCTACTACACACCATTTCAGTCAGGCGTTGCCTTCGTCTATTGCTATACTTCCTGTTATTTTGTACAACAGATGTATAGGAACAATTAACATTCCTTTGACTTCTTCTATTACGGGTATTTGTTTCCTTCTCTTTTTGTTTTTTTATGTTCCTGCTTTTCTTGATTCCTTGTGTGAGTTTCCTTTCTGTTTTTTGTTTAGGTTGTTGCTGTTGTGTGGGTTGATTACTGTGTGGTGGATTTCCAAATAGTAAATCCCAATTTGATTCTACTTCATTTTGAATAGCGAATATTGTTCCGTTGTTCATGTTCTTTGTCTCATGCGTATTGTGCTTCTGTTCTCTCATATGGTTATAATGATGTATATGTTCTTAACGTTTTGACTTTTTGTTCGTAGTGAATTAAAATCTTCTTATGCTTTATTGTTCTTTTTGATTAATTTCAACGGAATTTATTAATCGAAGATTTTATGCTCTGTTTGTTACAGGTTGGGTTTTCATTTGTACAATGGCATCCTTCGTTCATAGGTATTAAATTTCAGTGTTTATATATATATATATATATATATATATATATAAGTTCTTTTTTTTTTTTTTAACTTGGTTTGATCTTGGATTTGCTTCATGGATTGTTTTGGTGATGTGGGGCCAATTACGTGACCTTCTACTTTTTATAAAAGCCCCCCACATTTTAAATGTGATCTCCAATGAAAGTTGTCCTTCATTCCTGTTTTACAATATTAGTTTTTTGCATTTTTTATTTTTGTTTATTTACGTTATTTTGTTTCCTTGGTTTTTGCTCTGTTATGTTTTGTTTCCCCACCCTGTTTTTATTGCTGAGCAAGAATATACCTTTCCATGATCGTATAACTTCTGTTATCCTTCTATGGTTTTTGCAGCTTATCTGAATTTTTGTTTTCTTCCTTGAGTTCATTATCCTTAGTTACTTTGTGTGGGTCCTTTTTTTTAATATGGGATTTAGTTTAAAGATGTACTAAAATATAGAATTGGACGAAATTTATGTGAATATGGTGTAATATGAAATCGAATTTTCCGATTTATGTATAAATGAAATCAGAGCTTCTGAATTCAAATCAAACAAAATTCTGATTTAAAATCCTGTTAAAAAAAATCAGAATTTTTTATTTGTGTTTCATAAAATATTGTAAAAGAAAAATCAGAAATTTCGATTTTATTAGGACAAAAATTACGGACAAAGAATAAAATAATAAAAATTGAAATGGTGGATTTGTTGTTTTGTTAAAAAAATCCAAATGATTTTTGTTGTTTTGTTAAGGATTATTTTAACGGTTAAAATGGTGGACCAATTTATTATTATCATTAAGGATATGGTTCAGTGATCATCTATCAAAAAAGAATCCAAGCATCAAACGTAACCTGAAGGACTGTAGAATATATTTTAATATGATCAGTGCAACTTTTAAAGTTTCGAAGGACAAATATGTTAATATATCATATATCCATAAGAATCACCCTGGTTATTTTAAATAAATAATATGAATTTATTATAACTTTTCTCTGCTTCGCTCCAATAAAAAATTACTCTTTGTCCGATTACAATTTTTTTTATTAACTAATACCCACTAGTTATAGTAAAATAAATAAAAGCTCAATTAATTTTAAAAACTATTATTCTTAACTAATTAGTATATAATTTATGAACTAATATGTAAAGACTAAATATAATTAATCAATTTACTTGATATTTTGAATTTAGAAACTAATATTGCTATAGCAATTTATTATTTCATGAACAATAATTTAACTAATTAGTATATAAAATATGTAAAACCCTAGTAATTAATATCTATTAGGCCAATATTTAAAGACTAACTAACCTTTACTTAAATAAATAAAGTCCTCAATTAAATATAAAAATTATTATTTTTTAACCAGCTAGTTAGTATGTATATAGTTTATGAACTAATGTGTAAACACAAATATAATTAACCAATTCAATGGATATTTTTAATTTAAAAACTAATATTGCTATAGCTACTAAATTGTTTTCTACAAAATAATTACTATATATTTTCAAATTATATTTTTTCTATTATATCAAAATTATTTTTAAAAATTTCAACAACATAATATGATAACAAAATAATCAAATCCATGCAAGCACCACCAATAACAAACTATTTTACACAATATTATTAAACTTCTAAAATTATAAATAAACACGTAACAAATTTAATTTCTAAACAAAAAATTAACTTACATTATTATTAAGAATTTGATCAAAAATTTGTTTTAGGAATTATTTTTTAGTTTAATGATAATTAGTATGTTGGAAATATGCGGACTTGATTAAGTAGTATGTGTTATTAAATTCACAAGCTACATAAAAGAAGCTTTAATTTAAATTCTGATTTCACAAGAGACAAAAAGTATAAATGGGTATGTAGCACAAAACCAAAATCTTAAAGATGGATTAGTTAGAGGCTGTTTGGTTTGTTATTTTTCATTTTCATTTCCACCAAAAACGGAAATTGGAGCTGAAAATGTGTTTGTTATCAGTTTTTCAAAAACATTTTCAGGAAACATTTCGCAAAATACTTGAAAATATGACAATGAGAAATCTGCGTTTTCAACATTTTTGGATTCAGATACTGAAAATATTTTCGTCAAAGAAGCAGTGGCACAATGGTAATATATAGCAAGTTTTGCTTTGTCACCCAAGTTCGACTCTGGCTCAAGGAAGCTTGCATTTTTTTGGGTCTAATTTCTCTACCCTTTGTCTTGGTTCACGGTTCGAACCACAAAGAGAAGGGAAGAGAGCAATTTTTTTTCCCCAGCTCTAAGACAGAAATCCCTAGCAAGTGACACTCATTTGTGCTCGTCCTCTTCCTGAAGAAGCAGGAGCTCACTATCGTCATCGCCGAGCATCTCGCTGCCGACCGCCTTGCAGACCACCATCAACACCTCGATCTTCCCTTCCGTCAGATCGTCGTCGCTTCCCTTCCATCAGATCGCCGTCGCTTCCCTTCCTCCCTAAACTGATTTCACACAGCTCACAGGGACACTCGCCACTTGCCGCTCGCAGCTCGACACTCACCGCTCGACGCTCGCCGCTGGCCACTTGCCACTCACCGTTCGCCGCCGTTCAAACCTCGACGACCACCATAGCAGTTCCCTGTTCTCATCGCTGGTTTTGGCTTCTATTTTGGTATGGATATATATGTGGTTTTTGGCATTTTTTCTTTGTTTTTCTTCCCTGATCCATTGTTGGGCTGCCATAGGTACCATCGGCCACGATCACTGTCGCTCAGGCCACCACCACGCCGTGACTTCCTCCCTCACCCCTGTTTTCGGGTTGTATTTTGGTATGGTTTGTTGGTTTCTTCTTCTTTTTTTTATTTTTTTTCGGGTTGGACACAGTGCACTAAACCTTCAAGTGTTGCTGTTTCATGTTACTGAGGAAGAGTCTTATAACTTTGTTATATGGTGTTGTTGTGTTGCTCTTGTTCTTCTGTTCATTGGTTTTGATGTTGAAGTAGTGAGCTTGAATGGTTCTTGTTGTTTTGTTGCTCTTGTTCTTCTGGTAATTGGTTATAATGTTCGATGATGTTGAAGTAGTGAGCTGAGCTTGAATGGTTCTTATTGTTGTGTTGCTCTTGTTCTTCTGGTAATTTGTTATAATGTTTGATGTTGAAGTAGTGAGCTTGAATAGTTCTTATTGTTGTGTTGCTCTTATTGAATGGTGTTTACTGACATGTCATTCGGCTTCACGTTTCATGTTTAAGCAATTTTAAGAGATAAAGAAGATATTTTTATTTTTTATGTATTTTCCATCTAGTGATAGAATAGTATTGCTCTTATTATCTAGTAATTGGTTTGGATTAGCTGTTGGGTGGATGATTTCAAATAGATAAATAAAATAATGTGAATGATTGGATTAATCAATGTGATAGATTTCTATAGCTTCATATCCTCATTACTTCATTAATGATTCTAATATTTGTGATTCATATTTGAATGGTTCTAAAATTATTTTGATAGCTTTCTATGAGTTATGTTTATAGTAATGCTTTTTTTTTGTGTTTCTATACTTAATAAAATGCGAAGTTATTAGCACAAAATGAGCGGAAAAAGTGTGAAAGGAGATAATAAAGAATGGTCAACACATAACACAAAAGCATTCATTGAGATTGTTTATGATCGTGTCAAGAAGAAGCTGTTACAAGCATCAACATTTAAGAAGCCGGTATGGAAAGATATCAATAATGAATTGACTTCAATTAGTGGAGAAAATTATAGAATAGAAAGGTTAATGAGTAAGTTTAATTGTCTCCGCATGCAATATCGCGAATTTTCGGCATTGTTAGCTAGAACTGGAGTTACATGGGACTCAGAATCTAATAAAGTGAATGCTCCGAAAGAAGTATGGGAAGACATGTATACGATATTGATAGCTTTAGTTTTGTGTTATTATTATATTATATTGGTTTATGTATTGGCATAGATTGAAAATATTTATTTGTATTTTGTAGAAAGGAAGGTTCTACAAGCAATTCAAGAAGCATGGATTTGAGTATAATTATGAAGTCCTTGGTGAAATATTTAATAGCAGCACAGCAACAGGAAAATTGAGCCATGCCTCTACTCATGAGCCACCGACATCAGATGAAGAGAAAGAGTTGGAGGAAGATTTTCTTTCAAAAGGCATGCATGTAGACACTCAAACTGTTGATGTTGATAGTGATGTCCCAGAAGAAGCAAGCAAAAGAAAGAAAGTCATTGGGTCTTCAAGTGATCGCTGACGCAAAGAGGCCAAGAATGTAAGATTGGATAAATTTGAATCTGCATTGGAGAAATGGGCTGAGTCAGTGAGTGCACGAACAGAAGTATCAAAGGCGAGGATGGAGAAATATAAATCCAATGGGAGTCAGGCTACTAGTTCATTGTCAGATCCTTATTCTATTTAGGCATGCATGGGGATGTTACATTCTATGCAAGATGTTTCAAGGACAATGTACAACAGAGCTGTGGCAAAGTTTGTACAAGCGGAATGGAGATGCATATTTATGACAATGGAAGCTGATAGAAGGATGGAATGGCTTGTTGTAGTTTGTTTTAGATAATTTGTATGAGTTTATGGATAATATGTTTTGTTTTCTTTTTTAATGAACCCTAGACTTTATGCTATGTTCCAGTATTTTTCAGACTGTATGTTATGTTATGTTTCAGTATTGGTATCAGTTTATGACTTGAATATTTGAAGAATTTGTGCTATGTTAATTTGAATTATTATTGTTATTTGCACGTCTATTTTATTACTATTGTTATTAGAACTTGTTAATTGAATTATTTATTCATTTGAGCAGGATAATATGTCTATATCTGGATCAACTGATAATTCACATAGCACCAGTAGTGATGATACGAATGAATTAGATAATGAGATGGGGGATATTATTATGGTTCGATTGATGATTGAATATGAAATGAGCTATGTTGACAGGAGACCTTGCAGAACTTCTGTCTTGACTGGAAAAATGTATACTATTGAATTTTTGGCAAGCCATAAAGCTAGATGTTATGAAAATTTTCGAATGGAGAAACAAGTGTTCATAAATTTTTGCAATGCTTTGAAGGAAGTTGCAAATTTAAGTGATGGCAAAAGGGTAAGTGTAGAGGAAGGAGTTGCTATGTTTTTTATTATTGTGTCTCATAATATGCGCCATCGAGTTGTTGCTGAAGGCTTTCAACATTCTATATATACTGTAAGCAAATGGTTTAGAATAGTTTTAAGAACAGTATGCAAGTTGGGCACACATATTATTCAACCCCGAAATCAAGAGACTATTCATCCACACATTTTGAATAACTATAAGTACTTCCCGTATTTTAAGGTAATTATGCATTTATGTTCTAATATTTATTAAATATATGTAGCCATTATTGAACTAAAATATTATTTACATTTTTTTCATGAAGAACTGCATTGGTGCTATTGATGGCACACATGTATCTGCTTGGGCTCCTGATTCCAAACAGACTGCTTTTCGTGGAAGAAAGGTTTTGATAACACAAAATGTGTTGGCAGTGTGTGATTTTGACATGTTATTCACCTTTATTTATTCTGAATGGGAAGGGACAGCAAATGATTCTAGAGTGTTTTTGGATGCGTTAAAACCTGAAAATAATTTTCCAAAGCCTATTGGAGATAATATCTTATTACATCTTTTTCTTTATTAGTTATAATTATCTAATATGTTCTTGGATTTTATGATAGATCAATTTTATCTTGTTGATTCTGGATTTCCTAATATGGCTGGCTATCTTGCTCCATTTCGTAGCACAAGATATCATTTGCGTGACTTTCGTGATAGAGGACGGGCACGAGGTAAACATGAACTGTTCAATTATAGACACTCTTCATTGAGGAATATTATTGAGAGGTGTTTTGGTGTTCTAAAGGCAAGGTTCCCAATTCTAAAAATGATGCCAAATTACTCTGTTAGAAGACAGAGGCAAATTCCTACTGCTTGTTGTACCATACATAATTTTATTAGAATGCAACATGGCACAAATAGGCTATTTGGTGATTACTCTAGAGAAGACATGATCGTGGATGAGCAAAATTTAAGGGTTGATCAAGAAGGTGTTGATATTAATGCTATTGAAGCAACTCGAATGGCACAAATTAAGGAGACAATTGCCAATCAAATGTGGGATAATTATCGTCGATGATTGATGACTATCACTTTTTATATTTTGTTGTAGGATGATGTATTTCTCTTTTTCTCTTTGTTTTGGGTATGTTTTAGCTGGTTAATAAGCTAAAGTAACAAATAATGTAATTTTGTGATAATACTAGTTATTTTATTTAGTTATGTCTCTTTTCAGTTAAAGTTTCATTTCTAATATTTAATTATATAATAATTTATAATGATAATAAAATTACTTAAAAATGAGCAATTTATTTTATTTTTAATTAAAATTTTATAGAGTTATTTTATTTTAATAAATACTTTTAAATTCATCTCAAATTTACAAATAATAAAATTCATCCAAATGTGCAAAAAAAATATAAAACATTTTCATTATTTAATAATAAATATAATTTTATTATCTCAAATTTGATTTTGAAAATATATTTTGAAAACAGACAAACCAAACATATTTTCATTGTTTCCCTTTTTTAAAAATAGACAAACCAAACGCATTTCCTAAATCCAAAAAATTTGAAAATGAAAATTGTTTTCAGAAAATGAAAACAGACAATGAAAATAGAAAATATTTTCACAAACCAAACGCACCCTTAGTTTTTATATATTGGCCTAGTGGATATTAGTTAGTAGGGTTTTAGATAATTTTATGTAGCACACACTTGCATTAGGGTGAGGATTTCGCAGGACCATATGAAGTGGGATTCAGACACAATTGTTGAATATATTGGGCTCCTAGTAGAATCTGATCCATCATTTAAGATAAAAGTTGTGATTGTAGAGATTCAAATACACGATTTCGTGCAAACGAACAAACATCCAGAAATGTGCATGTCAATCAACTTAATCAACAAAATGAGACTTTTCATGTTCAAGACAAATCGTGATTGTGGTGATTTTCAAATAAATCGATATCCATGTCATCACGTGATTGCCTATTGCTCCAACTAGAACATTGTGTGGTTAGTTTATGTAGAGGATGTCTATCAAATTGAGGAAGTCTACAAAGTGTATAAGAAGGAATTTGGGATAGTTGGGAATGAGAGTATCTGGCACCAGTATATAGGCCCAAAACTTTATCTTGATTGTGCCTTGAAGTGTACAATAAAAGATTGGCCCAAATCTATCCATTCTCTAAATGAAATGGATATGCGTGAGATGTTGGGATCACGATGATGCGGTCTTTGTTGAGGTGAGGGACATAGTTCCAACCAATGTCCAAACCTTCTTGGGTCAAGTTTGTAGTGATTGTAATAGTGTTTATAATAATTTGTTAGCTTTCCTTCGTGTTTTTTTTCTAATGAATTGTTGTAATCATGTTATTTTTAATCACGATAATATATGTAGCATTCATAATTTTGATGAACAGAAAAGACACATTAAAAGCTATTCTATTTTCAAAATTGACTACTAACTATAATTATTAATAAAAATGTAAATTAATTTTAAAAACTAATATTCTTAACTAATTAATATATATTTTGTGAACTAACATATAAAGACTAAATATAATTAACCAATTTAGTTTATAATTTGAATTTACAAACTAATATTATTGCTATAGTTACTTATTATTTCATGAAAAGTAATTTAAGTAATTAGTATATAAAATATGTAAAAATCTATTAACTAATATCCACGAGGCTAATATTTAAATACTAATTAATGTATACTTAAATAAATAAAGTCCTCAATTAATAATACAAACTATTATTTTTTAACTAGCTAATTAGTATATAGTTTATGAACTAATATGCAAACACTATAAATATAATTAACCAATTTAGTATATTTGAATTTAAAAATTAATATTAATATAGCTACTAATTTGTTTTTCACAAAATAATTACTATATATTTTCAAATTATTTTTTCTATTATATCAAAATTATTTAAAAAAAATTCAACCATGATTGGACAAAAAACCAACAAAAAAAAAAAGTGTCTTCTCACGAGCAGCATGCACTGCACTGCACAATCCCACAAGCATGCGTCGTGTCTTCTTCCTACAGAATTCTGAATTTCCGAATTCAGAACGTTGCAGTGGAGAATTCGGAATTTTCGAATTCAGTACCACTACACTGTTCCTTCACATGGGCATCAGAGATTCTATGAAATCAGGATTTCCGATTTCGTTAAACACCATATTATACTAAATACTCTCCAAATCCCATCTTATTGAACAAATTATATTCAACCCATATAAAAAATAAAAAACCCAAGTGGGTTCTGTTTCCTGTGTTACTTTAATGTTATACAGTCAAAAAGATATAATCAGAATTTTTGTCAGATATAATAATAGTGATCGGATGATATAAAGTGATGGGATTCATTTACTCATCCAATAATTAGTAACAATGTCACATTATTTTAGCACTAAAATTCTAATAAAAATTTTGGATGTCTAACATTTTTTTCTTTTTTATTGGTTCAATGTATATATTTTTTTTCATTGATGAGGAAAAATAAATCATTTTATGGGTACATCTCTTTGTGATTATTTGGACAAAAAAAAATTTTTATTGAAAAAATTATTTTTGATATATTTGAATAACTTTTTAAAAATAATCAAAATTTAAAAAAAAAATCTATTTTCAAAAAGCTAAAAAAAGTAACTTATTAGAAAAATAAGATTCAACTTTTTTATCTATATATAAAATTTAAATTTTATAATTACTTTTTTTTAAGAGCTAACTAAATGCACCCTATATTTTTATAACTTCTTTTATCCTTCTATATTTTTGCAGCTTATCTTGATTTTTTGTTTGATTTCTTGAATTCATTATCCCGTCTTACTTTACGTTCTATTTGCCTGTGTTTTTTTTTTTTTAATTATTTCATTCATTTCCATTCCTTTTTTGTTCATTTTGTTCTGCCAATGCCTCTTCTTCTTTTCCTTCTTCAATTTCCCTTGGATTGAGGCCATCTCGCTTCCTTCGATTAGGTTTTTATGGCTGATTTCTTATCTGCATTGTCTAATAAGGTGAAGAGAAACAGTGCGGCTGTGGATGATTATTGATGTATACATTTTTCCCCACACATTCCTCTGAGACAGGAGAAAGATGAACCTCTTAGAGTTAATGTTCTATTTAAGCACATTCAGGTAAGTTCTCTTTATCCACTCATTTAAAATTTGAGCACGAGTGGTTCTTTGAATTTCATGTTTGTCAATACACCCACTAGGCACTTTTATTTGTGTGAGTGATGCAAACTATGTAGGCTGAATTTCTATTTTGAATTCCTATTTTGTGATTAGGTGGTAGATTGTGAAAAATGCTAATGCACTAATTAATATATTAACCAGAATTTAATTCATCGCATGAGACGTTTTGCTCCATTTCAGTTTTTGTTTTTCATTTTTAATTGTCAATGGGCTGGATTTTGGGAGATAGAACACGAAACAGGGTTTACGTGATACTTTAATTAGAATATTTTAACATATAAATTCAGCACACCATTCTAGAGAAGCATTTTTTTGGATTTGAACCATTTTTGTTAACATGTAAAATTAAAGTCTTTGTAAAATTGTTCATGAATTCATTTTTCCTTTCCATCTAATTAAGATTTTGGTTTTCTACAATCACTTGCATACTAGGGCTAGGAAGATATAGTATGGACGTGAAGTATGATCACTTTCTAATAAGTGTTATAAAATGATCTTATAGAACCTAAAATGCAGTAATACAAGTGACTGAGGAAATTAGGGAGACAAAATCACGAGAAATAATTTTGTCTAATATAACAGAAGTGAGACTTTTTTTTTTTTTTTGGGAACTTTATATCTCATCCCATTTAAATTATTCCTTATTCTGAAGTTACTTTGCTCTCCAAAATTAGACATTTGTTTTGATATATATAACTAAATTAGAATGTAATTTGGGCCAATTTGCTAAATTCAATTTTGAAACTTGGATCTTACCTGTGTCCTCAGATTCAATAACATAAGTATAGAAAAAGTTCATGCACTGCATACAACGTGCTCATGCTTTAAGCTAAAGCAGCTAAGGCTGCTCTTCTTCATGTAGTAGCATTTAAGCATCAAGCTAGTTAGTAGGCAATATATGAGCTAATTCGGCAAATAGAGTAGTTTGATATCATTTGGTGTTCTTATGTACAATTTAAAGTTTTTGGGGATTCTTTCTACGGTTCCCGCCATCAGGTGACCAAGATCCTATTTTTATTCATTTGTTGTTACCACTTTCTGATGTTTGCTGGTTTTTTTTTTTTTTTGTATATTTATCATTTTATTATTCTGACCCCTTTTTCAATTATTGATATTAAATTTTTATTCTTTTGCCTTTCATCTTTTCAAAGGTCCACTGTCAGTCTTCCTATTTCTCTTGCAGACATGTTCGATGGTATCTTTTCATTTGTTCTTTTCGATATATGTGGTGACATCAGTTCTGGCTTGGGATGCTATATATAGGGGTCACTTCCCTGTACATTGGTTGGGGATTAGATGGTAATAACATAATATGCTTTGATTTTGATTTTGAATGGAATTCATGTGACTTTATTTTGTACCTGAACATATTTCAATTGAATAAATTGTGACATGTATGGCACCTCTCTCTCTGGGTTCAGGTTTTGCTCGGATTTCTTTAGAAATGAAAGGGTTGAACCAAGACTGAATATTTTGACTGTTTTCCATCATCGCTTTTGTTCTTTTACCATTGAGACTGCCTTTGAGAAGGTAAGATCGACAAAAATGCTTAATTTTTGGAATTTGAAGTTTATCCAAGCCCTTTTATATCAGGAAACTTTTTCATAAATACAACTGATACAGTGAATGTTATTACAGGCAGTCAATGAAAGGTTGATGACTGAATGTGACTGATGATAAAGTTGCTTGCATTGTGTAATGATAATCAAAGTTTTGTGTTCTTCCTTACAGATCCAATACATCCTAAATAATTTTTGTGTAACTTGGTTTGGGCAAAAACAATAACAATTTTTCATTATATTCAGTTTCTATGGTTTCCCATTTAACTAACAGATTTATCAATAAGGTTTTCATTGATTTACAAACATGTTAATAATGCTTTAAGCATTGACCACTAGACGGGGCCAAGAAGAAGATTCCATGTTTAAGGTAAATAAGTTCCACAAGCACGTATCTCCACATTCTGCTACTAGAGATTTCATTATTTTAACAATCAATGATTATCACTTTATTCTATAATTGCAGTGGTGGTAGAGAGCATATAATCCTAATCTATTAAGTACTCTTGCCAAACTGAATGCAGGTTTTCTCCATTAACCAATACTCTGATTTTTCTTGCATGCCATACTATTCACATGTCATACTGTTCACATGTGGTGCTTTGACACATGAGCTTGCTACCAATCTAAAACTTCTCTTTGCAAATAATGACATAGGGTGCAAGCAGTGCAACCGTTGAAAGTTCTAGGAGCATTCCCTATAACCAATGATGATAGAGAACATTCCCTAAAATAACTATATTATTTGGCAAGTAAAAAAGGGCGATTCAATGCAGGTTACCTTCCATTATAGCTAGACATATACAAAACAACTTGAAATCATTTCCATCATCTGCCAATAGATCTCCACTATCAAATATACAAATGGTTAGTGCAAGCGTTTTTAGTATTGCTTCAACACAATAATTTCTATATTCTTTTCTGTTACTTTTCTCTTAGTCCAAAATCATAAGACTTTGTTCTATTCAGACAGTGGCATTCAACAGGAAAGGTAGAGTATGACTACATTGCAGTATCACAATCTTAGTAATGAACAGAAAACTGAATCTGCCACTAAAGCAACACCAAATCAATTTGGAAACAGTTCAATTAAATCAGTCTTGAAGGGATTATGTTTAAGAAACTGCAGCAAAATAATGAAGGGATTTTTTAACATTGCACAATTAATGTTCTGTATAGAGAAATTTTTGAGAAGTTGACGTAGTAAGGTAATTGATGGTCATCTCTAATTAACCATACAACATGTTAATATTAGTTGGATTTTGACTCCTTACCATCCTTCATGTATTTAATGATGCAGTTTAATCAGATTTATGGAAGAATACATATAACATGATGGCCTGTGATCAATGCTGGATAGGTTAATCCATTAAATGGTACTTCAAAACCTCTATGCTTTTTACCTTTCTGCTAGATGTTCTATTATGCATAACTATTTATAGGTTGGAATACTATACTACTATAGTTATGAATTTTTGCAAACTAATATTAATAACTTTATTCAACTTTCTATTTTATGTCAATTCCTTTTATTGTTTTCATGATTTTCTTTTTGTTACTGAGTTCAAAACAAATTATCTACTTACGTAGAAAAAAAAAAAATAACACCAATTTTATTTGAACGAAATATGTATATTGTACTGATGTACTTACAATGTTAGGAGGTACACAAATAACATCAGAAGTTGTCTGTTAAAGGTACTAATAAACACAAACTCTTCCATATGGTATCACAACTCCGTTTGTTTGGTGTAGATGAACTTCAAATGTTTGAAGATCTGCATGAGTTTTGCGCACAACCTATTCATATGCTGATTTAAAGTATGAAGTCCATATATTTTTTGAAGGTATACAGTGCATGCTTTGCGTTCTGGAAAAGAGGATGTTGTTCTATCTATTCTTATTCACATGACATCTTGATTTTACATCGACATGCTACCTTGATTTTCTGACTATGTATGCTTATCCAGTCTATGATGGAATAATAATGATTATGTTGTTATACAAAGCTGATTGATTACTAGCTATGACTAAGTTTCTTATGTTTATTCAATTAAGGATACTTATTATGAATTAATTTCTTTTACATGCTGCAAGTTGAATATTCAACAATTCAACTAATTAATTTTATTTTCACAAAATAATTACGTTTAATGCACTTAACTTTACAGACAAATTGAATAATCAAGTTTCTATAATATACTAATTAGTTCATTTGTTTATTCCACAGAGTAAATGAATTAAAAGAATTCTACCTCAATCACTACATCATTATTTTATAAATATAAGTGACAATAAATATAAGTGACAATATCAACTTATGCATGAAACAGAACATAAATATTATATTTTATAATAAATTCAACATTTGTTATATTAACATTTTTACATTTTAAATTGTGTAAGATTTTCGTACTTCGCATGGATAGCTATAGTTATTATAATATTTTTAGAAGCATAAATTGAAAAGTTTTACCAAGTGGCACTTTCTTAAACTTCCTACTCCCTCCAATATTTGAAAGTTTTATTTTTTAATTAAGCATTTAATTATTGGTCCACTACCCTACTATTCCATTATAATATTATTACTACAAGCCACTATCCTCCCATCAAAATAAAATATTTATTATCCAGTACTCTGTTATCTCTATTTACTATTAGAATAAGATAAAGTATTTAATAAATCATATAAAAAATTAAATTTTTTTTATCTAATCACTTATTTTAAGAAGTTAAAATCTGAATATAAAATTAAAGTAAATACTTCTTATCCTTTTATTGAAATTATTTTTAAATACTTTTAATCTTAATATTATAAATCATTATAATGCATGTAATATTCTTATTATTGCTAGAGAATATAAGGGATGCAAATAAATATTTCATTGAGATATATAATCTTGAAGTAGCTAGAATAAGAAAATGCTTTTCTAATATCAACACTAACCCAAGAGTATTGTGCTTTTCTTTTTCTTTATTTATTAAATATTTTATTTTTTTCATCTTCATTAATTTTTAAGAAATAATAAGAGAGACTTTATGACAATCAGTAATGGGGTTTTTATATGCAGTTATTATTACTAGATTGAAAACTTTAAGAAATTATTATAAGAATACTTAAAAAAAAGGGAGAAGGAGAAAAACAAATAATTTTTTTAAGTTGTGAAATTTTCACTTAAATATTGAAAAAAAATCTTAAATTAACTTTTAAGTTTTATGCTATATATATTTCCTTGAGTTTGGTTTTAAGAAATAGTTATTAAAAAGTTGAAGAAAGGGGAGGGAAATACATTAGAGTAATTTTTTTAATTATTTGATCCTTATTTAAAAATTAAAAATAGACATTCTCATAACGTGAGTTATATTCTTAATAATAAATTGTTATATAAAAATGATTCTGTGAAATTTTTCTTTAAAATTACTTTATTAGGAGACTAGAGAAAGAGGATGAAAGGAAAATACAATTATTTTTATTTTTGAATTGTTTGATCCTTAATTAAAAATTGGAGATAGTTATCATTACAAAATGAATTATACTTTAAACAATGAATTATTATATTAAATAATTCTTTTAGAATATTACTTTACTAGGAGGTTGAAATAATGAAATGATTTTTTTTTTATTGAAAAATTTATCTTTATAATATGAATTACACTTTTAATACTAAGTTGTTTATAAAATAGTTAAATATTTTTTTATCTACAATTGCTTTACTATGACACTAAAGAAAGGAAGCAAGGTGAAAATGGATTTTTTTTTAGTTGATTGACCCTTATTTAAAGACTAGAGATATATATTCTTATAAATTGAATTACGATTTCAATAATGGGTTGTTACAGGAAATAATTCTATATAAATTATTAGTACAAAAAAATTACTTTACTAGGAAGCTAAAGAAAGATAGAGGAAAGCCAAACGAAATGATTTTTTTTTTTTTTTTTGAGTTGTTTGATCCTTACTTATATAATAAATTACACTTTAAATAAGAAGTTGTTATATATAATGGTCTCATGGAATTTTTTTTTGTTAAATTACTTTACTAAAAGTGAAGGGCGGAAAATTGAATAAATTTTTCTTTCGTTGTTTGATTATCATTTAAAAATTATTAGAATTTATTTTTTTAAAAAAATTACACCTGAAATAACAAGTTGTTGTCTGAACTGAATTTAATACATTAAATTATATTTTCATCATTGCTAATATTTTCTTTTATTTTAATGTAGCTTCACAAACGGTGATTAATATTGGAATGCATCGCCATACATAAAGCTTGCTTTGTACCATTCACTTTCATTATTTTTTTAATTCACCCTCATTTTTGTATTATTTATATTCTCTAATTTTATTTTCATTAATTTTTATGCCAATTTAATGTCAAAAATATTAATTTTTTACTTTGATTTTTTTTTTTTTGGCCCCGTGCATCGCACGGTTCCTGCATTAGTAGAAATATAAAACATAACATAAAAACTCGTATAGTTATCATCATAAGCGGAATAATGACAAAGTAAGCTAAGCCAGTTGACATAAGGACAAGAAAAAAAAAAGAAAAAAGAAAATAGCCAGTTGACATATATCTATATATATAGTTCAATTTTACATATTAATTAATGGACACTTACATGACTTACGTATGCTGCATGTACTTCAATGGGGCAGCATATGTAGAGAGGTCCAGAGGGAATATGTGACAGCCATAGAAATATTGTTACACTGATCTTGGGAATATACTGCTTGAATTATATTTGCTGCATTCGTCTTAATTTAACTCTTGAAGTTGCCAAATGTAAATAAGTAACCGAGATTATCGGCAGTAGAGAGAATGATCCAGAACATCTTAGTATGGCTTAAAATCAACTTGAAAATTATACAGATTGAAAGAAAGCCTTGTTGCCTAATAAAAGTATGCGTTGGTCCAATCTCATAGCTTCAATAGGAAAATTCTAACACCCCAAGCGGTCAAGACTCAAGACTCACAATTATTTAAGAAAATAGCGACATTAACTAATACTTCACACACGGAACTATTAAACGGTCGCTATGCCACACTGATAGTTGAAATATTATTTAATTTAGCATTTATAATTTAATGTGCCCTCAGCGGTCTTATACTCTTATTACATATACCTGGCTTCTACTATTGATGAAAGTTTGAATAAAGGCCTTTAACTTTAACTTCAATATCTATGGCAATTAAAAATGAAACTTATTACATTAACATGAAACACAAGTATTCATTTCTTCATTGGCCTTGTTATTATTAAAAAGTAAACTAATTATATATAGCATATACCAGCCCCTGAACTGAGCCCTGGCCTTCATCCTTAAGATCCCCAAGCATTAGAAGCTGCAAATACAATAAAAGATTATCCTTTAATTATAATGTTAAAAGATAAAATAACAGAAATCGTAACATATATAGTTATATATATCGTAGAAGATCCTTACAAGAACTAGTTTCTAAAGTTATAAACTATTTAAATATATGGAATGAATCCTTTTATTATTTTATATGACTATGTTAAATGGAAAGGATTATATATAAACACAATAATTTTAAATATAATTTTAAAAATTTTAAGAACTTAATTTTGATATATTATTCATGTAAAGTGTTTTATATGATCAATTAATCAAAAATCATCATCATATATGTATCTTTTAAGATAGTTATTGCAAAGATTAAACATTTTAATAATATGATAATACATTATATTTATTGCAAGAATCAAACACTTTGAATAGTATAATAATATATAATTGGATGACTACTTAATTACTTACTTAGTTGATTGTTGAATTCAATCTTAATATTTCAATTAGGCGGTAGACATGGGGTTTGGTCAACTTACCAACTCATGCATTTCAACCCAACCCAACTCACAAAATACGAGTTGGATTAGGTCAATAGATTGGATCCAGTTGAAAAATCTCTAATCCACGATATATAAGTTGAGTCATGGGTTTAAAAATTTACAACTCACACAATCCAACCCAACCCACCTATTAGATGTACCCAACCCATCCATTCAATCCATTTATAAAATGGGTTGGGATGGATCGGATTGAAAGGAAAAATTTCCTCAACCCAAAATACATCCAACCAATTGTTTGAATGAGCGAGTTAAATTGAAAAAACCCTCAAAATCCACCCAACCCAACCCAATCCACCTCTGCCCCTACTTTCAATGCTCACTTTTTTCAATTATTTGATAAAATGTTAAAAAATTTTAGATAAATAAATAATTCTATTGTAAACAATATACTCCGTTGCAAGCATCAAATCTATTGTCTCAAAGGATTTTTATATCAAACATCCATGTTCATTTGCCTTTCACATATGGACTAATTCAACTATTAAAAATATCCCATATTCTCTGGAAATATGACGGCATGCCAAACACCATTCTAGAAAAATATGCTATAAAAGGAATTTAGATACATGTATGCGGTGACAAAGAACTATATAATTTCTATTGGATTTAATTTATATGTATTATTAGTGTAAAATTTTTTTATATAGATATCTAATCATATATTACCATATTAATAAAAATATTTGACTCAATTAATTATTATCATAAAAGTCTTATAAATATAAATATATAATTAAATAATAAAATAAATTTTTTTTATATTATTAATACATACTAATTAAACTCATTCCCATTTGCTGAAGTTTAATTTTTTCCTCAACTATTTTTCCGCAATCAAATGCTGAAGTGCAATCCATAACGAAAGAAATGCTCAATCAAATGACTACCGAACGGGTATATAAGACATTTTCTTATGTCACATATACTTGTAAAATAAGTTTTAGGGTAAACAACAACCCTCACCCCCTGGGGTATTACTAAATGACACTTAACCTAATTTTTGTGACAGCTTAACACTAACGTGACTAATGGATTAAGTAGGAATATTCCCACAGAATATTCTTACTTAACCATGGTGATCATATTAAAAAAAAAAAAATGAATTTACCGTTGCAAAGGACCTAAAACACTGAACTGAACCGCCCTCCTTTCTGACATGATCCCCATGGTAGTAGTGTAAACTCAACTGTCAGTGCACTAAATCTCTTTACTTCCTCCCTCCCACATACCAAAATCGGTCCCTTTGTTCCCCATTGTCTTCATTGCAATAGCTCGAAGAGAGGTGGGTTTGACAATGAAGCTATTCATCTTTTTCAGGAAACTACAGGCTATTCATCTCAAGGCAACATGATAGAAGCCCACAGGTTTTTTAATTCACTAATGGAAAGAAATTCTGGTGCCAGGACAGCTCTATGTTTTTGGTTATGTCAAATCACAACAATGCGAGGCAGTCTTCGAACTTTTCAGAGAGTATAGAACTACAGAAGCACTAGTTCCCGATGCAGTGATCATCATCAATGTGCTTGGTGCATTTTCTATGCAAGCTGCCCTTAGTTTGGGTAAAGTATGAATCACTGTCACCCAATCATTCCCATTATTTCCCAACATTATCTTCATTTCACAACTACCTATCCACTGTTACTGTCATCCAAATTCACAAACCCAACATACCAAGTCAGAGAGGGAAAAAAAAAAAAAAACAGAACAATTTTAGGGGAATTAGTTCAAATTGCTTCCAGCCATACAAAGAGTTCAACTAGAGGAAAAAAAAAAAAAAAGGATAAAGAGCCCAGGCCCCATGTATGCCCAGCTCCTTTAACACCCACCCACTTCATTTTCTGATACTAATAGCACAACAAAACACATGAACAGGTTAAGAAACGACACACGCAGAAAGAAAGGTAAAAAGGAGGATAAGGATAGTAAGAAGTGCTGAGTGCTATGGTTGATATGTACTCAAAATGTGGGAATATCAGATATGCTGAAAATCTTCCAACTAGTAACGGATAGTGATAGAGATGCAATCTTATATAATGTTACGATAGCTGGTTATGCTCACCATGGGTTAGCTTTTTCAGGGCATGTTGAAAGAAAGTGTCAATCTAGATGAAGAGAGGTTGCCTTTGTCCCAATGGGGAGACGTTCTCTTTCGTTTTGGTAAAAGTGGTGGCTTAACTAGAGGTAGATGAGCTAGGTAACTTGTGGGTTTAGCTTGCTTAGTTTAGATTTGGGTCACTAATGTAGACTTTCTCTCCAATCCACAGCAACTACTAGCCGAAGATCATGCAGGATCATGACTTCCTCTTGATTATAGCTACTAGTTGTAACTTCTTTATTCATTCTTTGTAATCTTGTTACTATTATCTAGGAATTATCTCTCTCTCATGTAATTCTATATATCCTACTGTACATTACACTTTTGATTTGAATGAAAAGCAACACTTCTCTACAACTAACGGTGCTAAAGGGGCACTGGGGCCGAGTGTCAAATTGTTACCAGAATTGGGTTGAGTGTTATTTAGTCATACCTCAAGGATGGGGATATTATTTTACCCTAAGTTTTATTACATGTGCAATAACCATAAGTTATGCGCAAAATTTCAATTTTTCATCCAGTTACTCATCCATTAGAACTGTAACATAGACAGGAGGGATCTCCCCCAACCTTTTTTCTCTTTTTTAGCCTAGACTGATGTTTTATTTCATTGCAAGAAAATTGGGATATAGTAGCATAAAATAAAACTAATTCATAGCACTCACCAGTTTTAGAAAGTGTCCAATTGTTGTCCATTGCAACTTGCCAAGCAAAATATCCAATCAATCCTTTTCCTTTGGCATAAGTCACCTTTGCAGAGACACTCTGAGTATCATCATAGCCAACCCATGTTGTCCCAGAATAACAATAATTCGTGACATATGTGGAGTTGTACACAGGCTGTGCCCCCTTACTTATGAAATCCCTGATCTCCCTATACAACATAACCCCGCCTCCAGAAGGAGTAGAAGCAACACCATTTGCCGGAGCAAACAATCCATGGTCACTAGCATTCACCAAATTCCATGCATAGCCATAAAACGGCAACCCAATGGCTAATTTGTTTGCGGGCACTCCTAGCTGAATCCATGATGTGACACCTTGATCTCCACTGAATCTGCCTTGTGGATTGTACAATGGTGCAGGTGGCTGTGTCGAGGTCTTGTACCCAGGTGAAGTGAAAAGGTCATAGACCATGACGTTCGCCCAGTCCAAGTTATTGGCAATAGCTTGACCAGGGTAATATTGCAATGGTGATAGTGTGTCAGAGCCAGCAACTGCAGCAGACAACAACAATGGTGTTTTGCCAGAGGTCGTAGATTCTTGAGCAATGGCTGCTCTCCACTCGTTGAGGAGTGAGCCAAGGTTGGTCTTGTCTGTGCTTGTATTAGGGTACTCCCAATCAAGATCAAGGCCGTGGAAGTTGTTTGCTCTGGCTACTTGAATTGAAGAATCTATGAAGGCTTTACGGGTACTGTTTTGGCTAGCCATTGCAGAAAACTTTGCACTCAGGGGAGGACCTCCACCCCCACCTATGGATAGAAGGGTCTTCACTGAAGGGTTCTTCTGCTGGACGGTTTGTGTGAAGTTTGAAAACGTGGCTGAAGGTATGGTGATGTTGTTGGTGTTGGGGTCTAGGTCCGCAAAAGCGCAGAAGAGATGAGTGAAGTAGGAGGAATCAATGTTTGAAGCAGCAAGTCCACTGTCATAATACCAGTATCCTCCTTTCACTGCAGCTTGTGCAGAGGAGAAGAAATTGAGTTGGAGCAACAGAAGGACTGTGAAAATCACAAGTGAAAGCGTTTTGGAGTTGGCCATTGTTTTCTTGATTTTGCTTGATGGGTCTTGATTTTGCTTGATGGGCGTGGTGTGAGGTGGAGTGGGATCAGTCATATATATAGCTTCTCAAGTAAATTTTATTCCTTCACGCCATGTATATGTTATTAATTCAATGGATGTGAGAAGACTTTTTCTTTAGTTTCCTCATCCTTGATAAGCATGAAGAAAAATGAAGTTTGACCAATCATGCATATTTGTGATTTTTCATGGCTAACTTATTTAGGCAAGATATTTACGCAAGTTAATGGATTTGAAAATTCTAACAATCTATATATAGGTTCATTAAATGCTGCAGCTATAAGACATTTTGAATCGATTATAGGCATGTTTGTAGATGGAGGCTGCGATGGTCTATGTCAAATTTGCCATCAAATTGGTCTAAATTAATATTATAATGAATAAATAAAATAGACTTATTTTTTTGTCATTCCTATTTTATTTCCCTTCTTACTCTCTTTTCTCTCTCTCTCTCTCTCTCTCTTTCTCTTTGAGTGATGCACCACCATTGCGACAAGGACATGCTTGGTCGATCAAGAGGGTCTGGTGCACTGCAAAGCAAGCAGCGCTTACACCCAGCAAGAAATCTTCCCATTCTGATGATTCTAGATCCAACTCAAGCAATCCTCACTATAGAAGCTCTATGATTTGACCTCTTTGTAGTTGTTTTATTCACCCATTTCATTCTGTCTCTGTGCATATTTCCCAAAAAGACCTTAAATATCACTATAATAATTTGATTGTGTTTGATACCTGGGTTTAAGATCTTTCACCCAAAAATAAAAAAAGCTTTTTGGAATAGTTTTTGTGCTACGATTCTTTGAGAAATAGATTTGGATTCCATGCTTGGCCCAAGATCATGATCCTAGAACTTTGAAACCATTGAAATCTCCAATTTCCTTTGCAACAAAAACTTCAGCATGAACAAGAACATACTTGAGCCAAAAATTAGAAGAGGATGGTACTAAAATAATCATTTTAACTTTAACACATACATAGAAAAAAAAAAAAAAAACCAACGAGCTCCCTTCCCTTTTCCTCCCTTACAACCACCATGCACGCACCAACTATCCCCTTCATCTTTGCTCGAATCGCGCTAGGAAGAGTGCCTTGTCAAGGCGCACAAACACAAGATCGAACTCACCATCGAAGAACAGTAGGTTGTGCAAGTCGGTGCGATAGATGAGCGGCAACGAGTCCATGAGCTTGACGCCAAAGGCAGAGAGTGCGGCAACCTCGTGGCCAGCGCCGATGCTGACGGAGACTTAGTACGGCATATAGAGTTGAGGCTAGGAGATGGAGCAGAGTGGGTAGAAAGGTTATAAAATTAAAAAGGTAGAATATATTTTTTATATTTCACTAAATATTAAAATATAAATATAAATTATTATTGAATTAATTTTTTATAATAAAAGGATTTGATCTTAATCATAGATTTTAAATTTAATAGTCAAGATTTAGGGACTTCCCAAACTTAACCAAGACCAAATTGGTATATGTGAGTTTAAATTTATTATTGAAGTTTGACCAATCATGCGTATATGTGATTTTTCATGGCTAACTTATTTAGGCAAGTTATGTACGCAAGTTAATGGATTTGAAAATTCTAACAATCTATATATAGGTTCATTAAATGCTACAGCTATCAGACATTTTGAATCAAGGCAAATTTTGTGATGGACCTTAATGAGTTTGGGTTCAATTTGGTCATTGAATCTTAATCATCAAAGTTACATCCAACAGTTGAGATTAATTTATTTTATTATAAAAAAAATTCTATAATAATATATATTTATATTTTAATATTTATTGAAAATTATATTGTCTATTTTATCGTCTTCCCTCTTCTCCAAATATCACTTCTGCCTTTCACTGGCGTCGCCACCTTCCCCACTGCACCCGACCCGCCACACTCCCACATTTCTCACAACCACTTCCCCTTCATCCCCCCGGTCGCAACAAGAAACACCAATCTTGTCGGCGTGAGAAAGAAACTCTATGGCTACCACTAGTAAAGCAGCCTCGATGGTGCTCTGCCACAACATAGCACAAGCAAAGGATCAAATGTATCCTCTAGGCCTGCTTGCATCATGAAACATTGAATGTGTTGCAGCTAGCAGTGAGTGGCAGGGAAGTTCTAAATGAGAATCAGTAGCAGTGGTGGCGGCGGCATTTGGATAGGTGGCATATGGACTTTAGGGATGAATTTGTAAATGGCAGTGATCGGTGGAAGTGGCGGTGCGTGGTGTCGGCACCACATGGTGATGACGGAGGGGATGGATTAAGAGTGGATGCAGGGGAAGCTATCGAGGAAGGGAGAAGATTAGCAATTAATGAGGGAGGAAAGAGGGACGGAAAGAAAGATGAGAACTTGAATAGAAATGTAATTTTACTTATTTTATTAATTTTATACTACTTGAACCAATTTAGTCCCAAATTTAATATGGACCACCACAGCCTCTACCTTGAATCAACTATAAGCATGTTTGTATCAAGGGGGAAAAAAACTTTCTTCTACAATTTCACTCTCTGGTCTAACTTGGTTCTTTTTGAATTATAGATATGCAACTCAAGCTTCAAGTATTGTTGATGGTATGTGAACAAATGGTACAGGAAGGAAGAACCGAATATGATGGCTTATTGTAGTTAAGGTTTCTACTTCAGTTCTAGGTGGTCAGTTAAAGTTTCTACTTCAGTTATAGGTGGTGATGCTGAAGGAGACTTTTGTGACTCTCTCGAAGGTTCTGTTTTCAGTTCTTTTGAGAACAATAGTGCTAACTACTTAACAACTAGGTGTCTGTTATGCTTTTTGATTTATTATGCTGTTGAATTGCTCCGGTTATGTTTCTGATTTGGCCAGGAGGTTTTAGTTTGGATCCTTTTGAAGTTGTATGCTCCTCTCGATCTGGGAGTTTAGAGCCTTATTATCTATCTAAAAAAAAAAATTTGTAGGCATTTTTGTATTTTTCTTATTAATAGCAAATGTGAAAGTTTGGATTCAATACTTTTGTTGGAGGTGAAATAAAAGGACTGGAAGAAGAGAGAAAATTATTTCCCATTATTGAGCTTGTTTGGATAGTAGTACAGACGGATGGATGAGGCTTTGTAATGCAATTTTGGGGCTTACCAATGCAATTTTGTAGAAAGGAAGAACCTCCTTCCCTACAATAAAATCGATTTTGAACGAATAAAGGTGAACTCCATGCCCAAAGCCCTGTAACTTCAGCCTGATCGAGTTTGTAATATATGCACTTTCCTTTTTTTGTGCCATACCCTGGCTATCTTTACGTTTGTCTGTGGAAATGATTTGCATACATTTAGTTGTTAAATAATTATTTTACACTAAAATTGATTACACGTAAGTTACTTAGTAGTTTAGTTTATACAATTTATTTTTTTGATAAAAGTTTATACAATTTAATAAATTTTATAGAAACTATACCTATTCAAGATTCTTGTCTACCGCCCCTTTCTTTGATATTTTTTTTTTTTTCTTGATCTGCTGAGACACGTAACTTATCTAGAATAGGAAAATAACGATGCCGTCTTTCTCACCTCACCTCGCCTCACCTCAGCCGTCAATCGAACAGTTCATCTAGATTATTTTTGTTGAAGTGAATGGACCGGTACCCATGATGCATCGGATTATATCATATTTTTGCTATCAACAAAAAAACGAAAATAAAAAAAGAAAATATTAACCAGTTACCTTCCAATCTTGTAACGTGTCATGTTCCAAAGAAATACGCAGAGCGCGTGGTAGAAGCAAAGGTTCCCCGTGCCTATGTTTAGCGCGTCTGTTCACGCGCCTACCATTTCCTCCTTGATCTTGAGTTTGAGCTCCAAGCATAACCCGTCTCGCTCTTCAATGGCAGCGTCCTCTGTTCGAATCGCCGTCGTCGGTGACGTGGTAAACTCTCTTCCCATTTCAACGCCACCCCGCTTCACTCACTCACTCACTCACTGTTCCTGTTCCTGTTCCTGTTCCTATTTCCAAACCCAACTTCAATTTTTTTTTTACCCCTTGAAAACTTGCTATTTTTGGAACAATTCCTATTATTAACCCTATGTATTCTAGCTCATTTCGTAAACATGTTCTGATTTTTGGGTTTTTCTGAAGCATGATTGCTGGAACTTAGAAGAAGATTCTAAGGCACTTCAGTTATTGCGGGTACTTTTTTTTCCTCTGTTCTGCATCTTTCTATTTTTGTCCATGTTGATGAATAGCTTTTGCATATGCTCATTATATTCTGCTGCCAACCCACATGCGTTTTGACTTTTGATTCTATCCTTGGGGTGGTCGGTGGTGGGGCGAGGTTTTCCCTAGCCCCTAATTGTACATGTATGTATGTGTGAACCCCAAATAAAGAATAATAAATAAATAAAAGATAGATTATTAGGGATCAAAATTTCAGTTTAATTCGATGTTTATCCAGATAAAGGATAGATCAGAAGATATATCAATGCTCACCTAAAACCCAGTTTGGTTGTATGTGACTATGTGGATAAGCATATTTCAGTTTAATTTGATGTTATACCTGCTTAGATCCATTGACTATAGAGGACAAATACAGACATTCCTAAATTCCTAGTTTTGACCACTTGGCCATAGCTCGAGTGATAACAGTGGATAAGGGTGGGGTTGGGGTAGGTTCCATTCTCATGTAAACCGAAATAAATAAATATTTTTTATTTTGTGAAGTTAGAGTCTCTCCTGCTGTAACCATAAAGGTTAGTAAATTGGTAAAATGAACTGGCTAGTGACTATTTAATATAGAAAGGGTGCAAAAGGAAGGTATATAAGATTAAACATTGGTTAGATATTTCAGGATAATCCAAAAGCTTATAGCCTTTATTTGAGAACAAAATGATAAGAAAAAAAATTGTAGGAATCAAAATAGAGATTGAAGAATTAGAAAGTACTTTTCGCATCTCTTGTTTGGATGTCGTACGAACTAGGAGAATGAAAATGAAGAGAAAATTGTGATATTATGTATTTATCTGTCATTAATTTCTAAGATGGTGTTTTAGAAGAATGAGTATGTAATTTATAATACTATTAAATTCTTTTGCAATTTTCTTTTCAATTTTTTTGAGTGATTGGTTTAGGTGGAATTAAGGTTCAACATCGTTTTGTTCCTGCCATAACGCTCTGAATTTCCAAACTAGTTAGTATAACTTTCACCCTTTGTTTTCTTTCCTCCCAAAATCAGCCTTTCAATTTCACCTGTTCCAAACTAGGTGATAGTGCGTGCAAACATTTGCAATATAGAAGCCAACAAAGAATGGAGTTCTGCCATTTATGTGTAAACCCAAATTGAATTAATTAATCATGAATGATTTTATGCAATTAGTTTCTGTTATGTTAATTTATATTGTTACATCTCCTTTTCTTGAATTCATATCAACTTATTCAATAAGTATTTAGATGTAAATCCCATCTACCAATCTAATCTAGACTTATATTGAAGTGCAGCCAGATTTGGTGCTGTTTACAGGCAAGTTTAATCGTTGCTGCTGATCAACCTATCGCACTGTGGTGATTTTTTCTTAAACACATTTTAGTGCCATTGTTCCCTCGTGGAATACTTAATTGGTATAGATGTAGCTGGTATACACCTATGAAAAATCTGCATCCATGTTGACCACTGAATGCCGTGGCATTGCTCTGGATACATCTAAATAACTCAGGAGTGTTCCTTGTATTATTATTTGTATTGATAGCCAGACACTTGAATAAATCATCTTCTCACTGCATGCCAAGTTTATGTCCTGTTAATTTATCTTCAATGTGTAGCTGTTAAGATTTATTATGATTTATTTATTACATTACCTATCTCGCTCTCATTGTTTCCTTCCTCTTTCAATTGTCCTGTATTGAATTTTATTAGGTGATTTTGGTGATGAAAATGTTGAAGTTGTTCAGAGTGTTGCAAATCTTGAATTTTCTAAAGCAGTTATATTGGGAAACCACGATTCCTGGTTTACTAAGCAATTTTCTGGAAGGTGAAGTTTACATGTTTGTCCTGGAGTTGTTGTGTATCTATGTCCGGATAAATTTACTTTTTGGAGAGGTTCATGTTGCTTAATAAGATTTCTTCTCTTAATTTTTGGATGGGATATAAGGACAGTGCATTTACAATGTGACCAAGCATGTATTTTACTCTCTCTCGCCCTCCCTCCACCCTTCCCCTCAACACACATAGAGACAATCCCATCCATCCCAGTCTTTCTGGGAGTACAAATTTTTCTTGTCAATGTCTTTTTTACATGATTTGCTTGAAGTTTGTTTTCTGGAGAGTAGGTGTCAGATGCAAGTGCTGATTTCTTGTCCAAGTTTAAACTAACACTTCAATTTAAATGTTAGCGAGAAGGATAAAGTGCAGCTTCAGCTAGAATGGTAAGCTTATCATCTACAAGGATTCTGTTCACTCACTCTTGCAGTCCCCCCACCCTCTCTCTCTCTCTCTCTTCATCTATTAATGTGTCTTTGTGAATATTTATTTATGAGTCTATTTCTGATGAAAACAAATTTGTTGTTACAGTCTGTTGCTGAAATGTATTTATAATGCTGTGGGTGAATAATAAGCTCATTAATTTATCAAATGAATAAAATATAGTAGTCATATGATGGGCCAGTTTTCCTAGCCCATTAAAAGGCTTTAAGGAGATTTTAAGATACCAATATGACTTTCTTCTTTACTGTGCTAGAAACTTCCCAAGAGAAGTTACCAATTACCGAGGTGGAAAATTGAGTACTTAAATTGGCACCATTCTGAAATTAACTTTTTTCTGTTAAAAAAAAAATGATTAATTTCCTTCAGAGATCTCTTATAATACTTTTACATTTTTTATAGAGCTCATTAGAAAATTTATTGATCAATGAATCTATTACTGTTAAATTCAGCCTTGGCAAGGATCATGTGGCTTACCAACGTTTAGACTTCCCTATGATAAAAGTGAGTGTTGTTGGTGGACGGCCATTTTCTTGTGGTGGTAAACCTTTATTCAGGAAAAAGCTTCTGAATGCAAGGTGTGTATTGTAGCAAAGCAATTTGATGTTCAAAAGGTTCAAATGCCTATTAATGGTTTCAGCTTCTCACCTTCACTTCTGATGCCTATATAGTTCACCTCGATGGCCACTTCAAAAGAATGTTCCTTAATTTTTCCAACAGTTGTTCATATTACTATGCTTTTATGCTTCTAGTGCACTTCCAATATCTAACAGCCACCTTGCATTAGCTCATTCAATTATTCTTTTCATAAGGCATATGCATTTAGGTGATCTCTGGTGCCTTGTCAAGGAGATC